>DWMY01002883.1:0-11010 GCA_018249775.1 Heliconius hecalesia formosus
GTACGTCACGGAAACAATTTCCATTGAACTATATTCAAAATATTGACAGTTCAATTAAAATAATTTTTGAACATTTAAAAGTAGCATTTTGTGAGAATAAAATTTTAAAGAGTATTTAAGAGAATAATTATGTACGTACGTATATACATATATATAAAATATATATATAAAAGCATTAGGAATTGATTTCAATATATGGTTTATTGGTCTAGAATTGAATGTAATAATTACTTAATTCATGTTTTGGGAAGAGTACGATTTCCGTGGCGCCGCGATTTGAAACTACTTTTAGGTTCTACACGTCAAAATAAAGTGAAAATTAAGAATAAAAAAAATCGATATCGACTATAAATTTTTTTTTATTTCGTTTTTTGCAAATATTTCAATTTGACATTTTTTGTAGGGTATATATGTCAAAATAAAGTGAAAATGAGAAGTAGAAAAATTGATATCTTGCTTTGTTACAAACTGTGCGCAATTTTTTTAAAAATGGAACTGTCGTTTTTTTTTAATTTTTTCATATACAAATATAAAACATACAAAATATAAAAAAAATAACGACATTTATCCTTAGGTATTTTTATTCTATTAGGTCAGCAATTAAAAAATTGACATTTAATTTTTAAACAAAAACAATAATTTCGACACAAGTACAGACAGAACAGAAAGAATATATTACAATGCTTATACCATCAAAATAAATGAGAAATAATCATGAATCATATTATACTAACTACTACTACTACTAACTGGACAAGCGTGAGCTCGTTGGGCAACCGAGGGTTTCGGATAAAAATTGGAGGTCTAGAGCTTTTTCTGAAATTCAAAATTAGCTTAGCTAGAACCCTCTGATCGTATATATCCTCACTTGTACTAGAGTTAATATCAAATTTTGCCTCTCTTTGAATGGTATTATTTTTTAAGATTTGACCACAAATGGACAATTTTCAGTTTTTTTTCTGAACCAGTACTACATGTAGATGCTAGCTGCTAAATGTCATAATTGTAGGTTACCCGGAAGTTCCCTATTCATTTTGATTCCCTTTATAGTGTCGAAATACGCATTTTTAACGCGATATCGTTTATATCGCGTTAAAAATGCATATATTTTTTAAGAATTTATAGAATAGCCCCATGCATGTAGATATAAGTATATGTTTTGAATTTTTACTTTATATTTCCAAGCGTTCCTGAGATAAAGGCTCTTGACAGATAGACAATAAAATGATCTTATAAGGGCTCTTTCTTTTCCTTAGAAGATAAAGAACCTTAAAAAAACAAGTAAATTAGCACAAAAAATTCGAAATCTCCTCGTAACATTACAAATATCATTATCGTCAGAAAATGTATAAAAAATGTATCTTTAATTATAGGCATCTTTAGGCTGTCCATCATTGCGTGTTTTGTTGCCCCAAATACCAATGCGTGCGCAAGCCGAACCTGCCCTGAATATTTTAGACCGAGTCCGGACGTGGTTGTGGTGTGGAAAAAAAGTTTATTTTGCCTACATTTGGGACTATACGTTTACTGTTTTGTTTAGTCTCTTGGGTTACATTGTTTATTGCATTTAAAACGTTGGAATCTCTATAGAGTACACGTTTCTTGGTTGGAATATTCGGTAACAAGGTCGAAAGCGAGCGCGAGATTTTCGTTTGTATTAGAATATTCATAGTGCAACCCCACCTTGGCTGTTCGCGTAAATCGTGTTGACGGAAGGAAATTTGCGATTTATCAAAAACTCGATCCCTACAAAGTGCAAAACAAAAATGTCGTGCCGGAAAAAGAAGAAAGAATATTACGATTTATGAAGTATATTTATGTAATGCGTATACATTTTTAAATCACGCGTATGGGAGGGTAGTTAAGAGGAATCTAGCGTTAAGACACTCTTTTGCCCACTTTCTGTTAAATTTTCAAGGCATTGCGTGTTAAACGGCGAAATCCCACGCCATGCTTTTCCATTGACACCTGAGCGAAGAAATGCAAATACCAATAAATAACAATTCATTCCCCAGAGTGGGGATCGAACCTACATCCGTCGCGTTACAGTCACACACTACCCTCTACATTATTAATTAAAGGAAAAACGAAAAACGAAATTCCACCAAAAAGCACAAAGCATATAACAAAAAAAAAACTCAATAAAACTTTATAAACACAACACAAAGCAATATCGCTGCAAGCGTTGTTCTATAAAAACATCCATTTAATTAAAAAGGAACCAGCAAGGACGCGTGCTCCGTTTATATGGAATCCCCTGAGCTTCCTCACGAAGGACTAATGACAAACAGTCATATCGCGTGAACACCGAAATTCTAACACAAGCCTCTAATATAAAATAATGAGTTTATATATCATTAAAAACATTTTTATCAATATTTTATTTTGTGATAATGCTGTTATGTCATCCTTTATAATAATCAGCTTCACGCTGTATCCCGCGCATTATTACTATGCGGCGGAAAGGCAGAGGGCTAACAGAGTGTTAAGACACTCCTTTCACTCTCCGCAATCTCCGCTCACTTTTCACCGATTTTGAGGTATTGCCTGTGGAGTGGCGGAACTCAACGCCGCGCTTTGCCTTGACTCTAGAGCGAAGAAATGAAAATATAAGTTTTAATAAATATTTCATTTCCTCGAATGGGGATCGAATCCATAACCAGTCAACCAGGGTTTACAGTCACACTTTGTGCCTTTGCGCTACGACTGGCTTTATGTTTATAGGAAACATTGATTTTTGCTGTAAATTTAGTATTTTTGAAAAATGAGTGCTCAGAAAGAAAATTATATTTTAGCTTTTTATTTTTCCTACATTGAGTCTAGTATTAAACACTATGGTCCCTACTTTATACATTTTAAAATATTATTAGACATTTAGAAAGGCTTGGGTTCTAAAAAAAAGTATTCTTCCTTACTTTTTCTTTAATAATATCATTCTCTCTCGATAAATGATAATCTATAAGCAATTATCTTAAGGCAGTCCAAATTTGCAAAATCTCTTTACAGAGATGCCAACAACATAAACAAGCTGTAAGAAGCGTAAAATAATTTCGACTTAGCTTAATGAGAACTTTTTTACATTAGGCTTAGTGGTCAGAGCGTTTGGACGATTTAATTTTTTATACGTTTTCTGACGTAGAAACAAGTAACGTGATTACCTTACTCGATAAATATAATATTCTCCACAAAAAAGTGTTTCCTTTTCAACTAGTAATACTTCAAATTAAAATAGATTTCTAAAAAATAAACTTTTAAGCTAAATGGTACATACCATATAGGCATTATCCATGGTGGGTATAAATATGTTTTAATTATTATGAGGCCAATCGTGGCGCAGGGGCACAAAGTGTGACTATAAAACCGACTGGTTCGATCTCTACTCGAGGAGATGAAATATTTACTTAAATTTATATTTTAACTTTTTCGCTCTGTTGTCAAGGCAAACTGCAACCTGTACCTTTAAAATACAAAGTAAGTCAAAATTGGGAATACATTATGAATAAACTAGAACTTAGAGTATCATATTAACAGCGTTACAACATATTTTCACCATTTCATTTCCATTTCAAATAAAAGTGAAATATGAAAAAATGTAAAGCACAGTAACTCTTTATAAGTTGTCATTTTTAACAATAACAAAAATCTTATACAAAGTATATTTTAAATGGCTTCAAATCTCAAAGTAAATTTGACCTTGTTTAGTTAGCCAACTAGTTACTTCAGTTACAAGGAGCGACGACATGTCTTATTCAGGTTATCTTATAATATATATTAAAATGAGATTGTTCTCAGCCAAATTTATTCTATTAATTTCATTTACATATACTTATACATACATATTTAATGTGACATAACAGGAGTATAATTTAATAATGTAACATATATTTATTTTCAATTTCAACCGTTGAATTTTCGAGACATTGCATGTTGAGAGACGGAACTGAATGCCACGCTTAGCCTTGTTGTTAGGGCGAACAAAATTAAAATATTAATAAATAATAATTCATACCCTTCCGTGGGAATGAAACGTACTACCGTTGCATTTACAACCACACGCTTGTGCTACTGCGCCACGATGCGTCGTCTAATTTTTATTATAAATAGTAATAAGTATGAAGAATAAAATTTAACCGTATATATATACATGTGTATATACTACATTATATTAATAAATTATAAAAAAAATCAGCTTCACGCTGTATCCCGCACACAGCAGGGTAGGTGTTAAGACACTCCATTCCCCACTTTCTGCCGAATTCTGGAGGCATTGCGTGTGGAGTGGCATAGCTCAACACCGCGCTTTGCCTCGACACCAGAGCGAAGAAATGGAAATATAAGTCATAAATTTCATTTCATATCCTCGAGTGGGGATCGAACCCACAACCAGTCGGTTTTACAGTCACACTTTGTGCCCCTGCGCCACGACTGGCGTTAATAATATTAATAAATTATAATATCTGTATAATATATTAATATGCTTTATTTATTAATAATATATTATAACTTCCTTTTTACTACTTAATTTTTTGTAAATAACAATAACATTATAATAATTAAAGGCGTTAATTTAAATGAAAATCAAATTGCAATTACAAAGTTCCAAGGCAAAGTTGTACATAGCTTAATTTTAAAATTACAAGAAATACGACCAGAGCTCCTGTTAATTACGACTTCTGCAAGTTAATTTCACCGTTCCAAGCGTTCAGAATTCTATATGATATTATAAATTTATTGATAAGTTTCCTTTGGAACTGGCTTACATTTAATTGAAATATAAGATTAATATAAATATTTTTATATTTTTATGCTGGTCGTGGTGCAGGGGCACACAGTGTGATTCTAAGCGCGATAGGTCGTGGGTTCGATTACCACTCGATAAAATGAAATATTTAATACTTCCGTTTTGTTCGCTCTGGCGTCGAGGAACAGCGCGGTGTTGAGTTCCACCTCTCAACATACAATGCCTCCAGAAATCGGTGTATAATGGAGAACAGAGTACGTTCTCATAGTATAGTAATTATTTTTATACCAAATTAAAAAATGTAGCATTAATAGCATTTTATATATTAATGAAAAGAAAAAAATTTTTTTTTACTGATTTATTTAAAATGGTCCACAGAATTATATTTAAAAAAGACAGCTTCTGGATTTTAATGCACACGACGGTATACAGTGAGAATCTAATGTCATAATATTCAATTCTCCGCTTTCCGCCCCAATTAAAAACAAGGTGTCGAGTGGCAAATTTCGACGCAACGTAAACATAATATGAAAAATGAACTATATAATTATATAATATAATTAAATCCTCACATTATTTTTAAAAACTGTATAATCAGAACATAAAAAGCATTATAAAAAACCGTAAACCAGCGACCATTTTTCACAAAGATCTGCCCCAATGTCGCTGCGGTTTCACCAAAAACGCTGAAAGAGGGCTTTCTTCTTATCTTTTTAACACAACTCAGTCGCGAAAGGTAAAACGACTCGCCTATTATTTAGATGACGTGACAAAGCTGAATGTTTACCCTTTTAACTCCGCCTTCACTTGGATTTGTTACGATGTGAACATCAGCCTTGGCTTTTGAGCGTCATTTCATTTCTTATTTACAACCGTGTATATTGATTTTTATCTATAAAAAACTTTCTTGCGATATATTTTTCTATCATATAGAATTGTCATATATAGATATATTTTTTGTTTTGTTTACATATTTTATTTAAATTTAAGCATTGAAATTGAATAATATGAAAAACCAGTCGGTTTCAAATCCATCTAGAATTTGATCTAGCAGGTTTGACTAATTTCCAAGATTTGCGAGTTATGCTAAATTGTTTTTTATAAAGTATTAAAATAAATACTAATCTACAGCTTTATAAAGAATCAAAAATAGTTCTAATTACTCATAAAATAACTTATATACCTTTTAAAAATGCTTAAATTTCCCATCATCCAGATACCCACAAAACAATCCCACAAATACTAATTACTAACCTGAAACGACGAGAGTTCAGCCACAAAGCAGACTATCATCGACAGTGTTTCGCTGCATCAGCTGGAGCTATAAACTAGTCGGCGCTGTCGTCGACAGGGCATGTTCTGCTGGAGACGTAGATTGAAATGCATGAATCCAATGTCCTTAGATCCTCCACCCAGTACATTCACATTCCACATATAACTTGAACACTTTAGACTTTATAACTTATTTAATATTACATATAAGTACAAATTTATATTATTTACATAGATAGATATATATCTAAACGGTACTGTGATTGAAAAAATATATTATCTGAAAATTTATTTAGTGAGAAGTGAGTAATATTTTTGAATTTTATACGTATATTTTAACAGACGTCGTCACTGGGAAGGCAGTGATGCGTTTGATTCTACGTTGACGGCGGTTGAATGGTGAGGATCGATCAGGGGAGGAAAACTCGCTATAACCAAAAGCCAACCATTCGTATATTCTGAATATTTCAACATATCACATTAAGGTCTATATACGTATTCCGAAGCTAAGATGGAATTCGATTTGCGATTTTTCCTTGTAATGACTGCCTTCATATTTACATATTAACGTTTGAAGTATTGAATTTTGTAAATAATGTATATATGAAAAATATATATTATTTACATATTTGAATTGTATAAGAATATAAATGAGTTATATTTTATTTTTTAACTTTTCATGGAACAGAATACTCAAGAACTAAAACTAAATTATGTTATATTTTATTTTCCGTGATAAAATAATAATATAAATAAATGTTCACGTAGTACCTTCATTAATACAATTTTCAATAGTAAATTGCGTGAAATCTTGTAAGCTCAATTTGACCTATTTCCCAGTGCACATATTGAGCTGAAATTTGAATTCATTTCTGATGACAATGACATTACACATAATCAATATTGGTTTTAATACAAGATGGCCACCACAATAAAATGGCAGATTACAATTATTTTTCACAATACACCTATATATATCTAATGAAAGGAATTGATTTGTAAAATACAATACGCCATGAAAAAAATATACAAAGTCATATTGTTTTTAAAATAGCTTTAACTTAACTTATCTTCACGCTTTATCCCTAGCGGGGTAGTCAGAGAGAACGGAGCGCCAAACGCTACGGTCTCTACATACCTCTTTCGCCTCGTCCACTGTCATCAACCTCTTCATACATGTCCTCCGGGGAGGTCCTAATGCTTTTTACGTGACCTTCCTCCAGTATCTTTGATACTGTGTTTTCGAAGGTCAACCGAGGTCTCCCCCTACCTCTCTTACCACTCACTTTTCCATCACAAATCTTTTTTGCCATTCTATCATCACTCATTCGTTCGACGTGCCCAAACCAGCTGAGCACGTTTTTCTTCATTTTTAAAATAGTTTATTTAAATAATATTTTATTTAGATTGCTTTAACTAGTAGATCTTGAATCTAAAATAAAAATGTATGAAAGTAAAAATAATGAAAAATATACAAGAAGAAGGTGAAATAACTATATCAAGGAGAACTTATTAGAAATAACTTGTTATAGAATCTCATGAATTCAACATTACAATAATAATTTATAACTCCCACAAACTCGAGAGCAAGCGAAATTTAATATGGCGAATGTAAACTTTATATAACTTCCGAAACTCGTTTCTTAAGAACAATAGGTTATTATTAATTTTATTTCTTATTGAATATGCAATATATGTATCTAATATCAAAAGCAATTTACTCAATTCCTAGGGCGTTGTGGCTATTTATAGCATCTGCGGCACACCGAATAGCAAGGCGACGGCTAATTAAATTGACATGTCTAAGACTGGCCTGTAAAGCAATATAGTCGTGTCAACGAACGTGTTTTGTAGGTCTTAGACAATTTTAATTTGATTTTTTTTAATTAAAATTTAGTAACAAAATTAAGTTTATTTCAATTTGTTCTTGTGTCAAAGCAAAGAGTGGTGTTGAGTTTCGTTAACACGCAATGCCACCATAATTCGGTGGGAAGTGGATAGCGGAAAGTCTAAACACTCGGCTCTCTCTCTCTGCCTACTCTGCAACATGCGGATACAGCGTGAAGCTGAATAATACATAATAAACACTCTATTAAAATCATATGTTTCTTATCTATATACCGAACAGATAAGTAAAAAGAAAACAGATAAGTAAAAAGAGAAAAAATGCTAATTCCACAGTGTAAAATAAATTAAATAATCAATTAAACATCCGAACTATTCCAATAAAAGCCAATTTGGTAAGCTCGATTCACTCGATGTGCATGCGTGCGTGAAATATTTTAAACGCTATCGGTCAAATTAAATTTATAATATCATGAATAGTTCGATGAATATTTTCGATACGATTTTCTAACAACTTTTTTTAAAATAAAGTTTATTTAATACTATACTTAAATATTTCAGAAAAGTCAGTCGTGGCGCACAGCGTATGATAATAAACGCGACACGTTGGTAGTTCGATTCCCAATCGGGACAATTAAATATTAAATATTTTCATTTTCTTCGCTCTGGTGTCTAAGAATGGCGTTGAGTTCCGCCGTAAATGTCTTAACTAGATTGCTTCTGCCTACCTTTCTGGGAGCGGGAAACAGCGTGAGGCTGAAAAAAAGACACCTAAATACAAATTTGTATACAAACACAGTATTAATATTCTATATTCTATTATATAACGTTAAAATGATTTGTGTTCATAATTGATATGTCAATCTGAATCTGTGACAGGTTCATATAAAATTGAAAGATTAAAAAATTCTGAGTAAAATTTTAAAATACATATTTAAAAATTAAATATTTATGCTTATATATTACTTGGTGGTTCATTCATAATTTACAATATTAGTAATGTGAAGAGCACGTTAATACACTTGGAAGTTAAACAAAGAGCATGTCTCATTCAGTTTGCTTGCCCTGGCTTTGATAGCGCCTAGTTTTGTTAACTTAATAAGTTAATTATGAACTAACAAAAGTATAAGCTTTTTTTTCATTTTTACACTGTATCCCGCATGTAGTAGGGTGAGCAGAGGGAGTAGAGCTAAGACACTCCGCTCCCCACTTTTCACAGCGAGCTGGAGACATTGTGTGTTACATAAGTGGTGGAACTCAACGCCGAGCTATGCCTCGATACCGGATCAAATGAAGATCAAGGGAAATTAATATCAGCTTCACACTGTATCCCGCACACAACAGGGTATGCAGAGCGAACCTAGTGTTAAGACACTTCGTTCCCCACTTTCTGCCGAATTCTGGAGGCATTGCGTGTTGAGTGGCAGAACTCAACGCTGCGCTTAACCTCGACACCAGGGCGAAGAAATGGAATTATAAATTTAAGTAAATATTTCATCTCCTCGAGTGGGGATCGAACCCACAACCAGTCGGTTTTACAGTCACACTTCGTGCCGCTGCGCCACGACTGGTCTCAAGGGAAATGAAAATACTAAATATATAAATTTATTGAGTGGAAATCGAACCTACAAGCTGTTGCGTTAACAGTTACAGGCTTGTAACCTTACGCCTCGACTTGCCTAACACGAGCCTATAAACGTTTATTAGTTGGTACATTTAATATTATTTTTATTTTACCAAAAACTAGATATAATTATTGAAAAAGTAAAGTAATACTGGAAGTAAACATAAGTCAACAAAAACTCTTTTAAAGATCACTTATTTTTCGTTCAAATAAATTATTTTATATAAGTTCACAAGCGTTACCATCTTAATTTGCAACCAACAACACTTATCAACTGCGCCAAAGAAAAATAAACATTTTAAGTAACACTATTAGTAAGTAATTAAAAAATATTACTGATTTTCATACAATATATTCCGTTTAACTATATTATAATGTTATTTTCATGATTTATGCATGACACAACCAAAGTTACACCTCTGTATAATGATCTTGGTTTATTGTAGCTATTCAAGATTCGTAGCAGACTAGCCGGCGTCAGTGACGGTCGATGTACGTCACAGAACATCGAGAATAAATTCTACTTTGGTTAAAAATTAAAATTTATTATATTACTAAGTTTTATGATTGTACTGTTAGTGTATTTAATGTATATTAGTTTAGTAATATATTCTTGCAAAAGAATAAAATATTTATTTGTGTTACATTCAATTTAATATACAAAGACTGTCTATATCATGATGTATATTTCGTTCATTATACAATATTTTCAGTACAATACTATACATAATATCTATAGGGGATTTCATTTTTTATTTCAGATATACATACATACATACATACAAAGCAACTTTACTACGTATTTTTCATATAAGAAAAATGCAAGAGGTCGTGATCAAACGGCCTTGGCAGTTTTGATTCTTTCCCCAATGGAAGCTTTCACAGCGTACAAGTCTTTTCGGGAAATGTGCCGTATACGAATTGAGTCGACCCTGTTTCATTCGGTAGAATTTTTTTTTTCATCAAATAAAGCATTCAACTATAGCTCGGTGCTTCGGTTGTAAAATTGTCCATATTCGAGTTGAAACAAATACGTGAAAGTAATAGTTTTTTAATAGTAGTAGGGTAATATTTTTTTGTTTGTTTCTGTTAATGTCTTTATCGATTTTTTTGCTTTACGCTGTATTTCGTACTTAGTAGGATAGGCAGAGAAAGCCTAGTGTTAAGACACTCCGCTCCCCACTTTCCACCGAATTCTGGAGGCACTTCGTGTTAAGTGCCGGAACTAAGCACCGCGCATTGACTCCAGAGCGAAGAAAAGAAAATATAAAACATTATATTTAGTCAAATGGAATTTGAACCTACAACATATCGCCCTTACAGTCACAGGCGTGTGCCCCTGCGTCACGATTGGCCTTAGCTAGTATAATAAAATTTTGTATTCAATACCAAATATCCACTGATCTGACCTACAGTAAAAGGTAAATTTTACCCCAAATACCGTTCAAATCCATATTTCGTGTGTTTGGGACAGTTTCGTAATGGAAACCATCGATTTTCTCTGATAAATCGACTGTGGCACTGCTCT
>DWMY01002884.1:0-11009 GCA_018249775.1 Heliconius hecalesia formosus
CGCCTTTAAGAAGGGGTGGGCGCCGGAGCCCGGCATTACCTGATGCAAAACGCAGTGACATAAAACCACTATTTCACGCCAGTTTTAAATGCCGGGGGTGGTAATGGTCCGGTTGAGTCTGCCCATGCGTGTTGCCATTGCTGGCGACGTGACTCTACCACACATACTGTACACCGCCAGTAACATTAATAGGATTATCGTAATCGTAAAATTTGAATAAGTCACGACTCCAGGATTGGACATAAATTGGAGAACGGAAGCGACTCAATGTGAGATGAGTGTCTTAGCACTAGGCTCCGAGGTTGCCACTGCCCATTATATGCGGGATACAGCGTGAAGATAAAATAAACAAATAAATAGATCACAACCTAATTAACTATTCACTCCATAACAGTAAAGGAAGTAGTCTAAAAGCGTTGTATTTCATTCTGTATGAAAGATGCAGCCCAAATAACGTGTACTAGGATGGCGGCACGCTGTCTGCCGCTAGGAGCGAGGGGGGAGGCGGGATGCGCTCCAGAAGTAGCATTGCCGTTAAAGCCTCGTCTTTTACAATAGCTCACGTTTCCACTACATTGCGTTCGCTTGGATCTTATTTCCAATGAATTTTAGTTACTGTAGAAATCATTTCAACACCGGCTCGAAGTCTACTGCGATAAATTATCAGTTTGAACATTGGTGGAAACGGACGTTTTGCACCTTCCGTTTCTATCAAATAGTGTGATGTAAATTGTGAGGCTAGTCGTGGCACAGGGGCACAAAGTGTGACTAAGCGCGACAGGTTGTGGGTTCGATTCCTACTAGGGAAAACTTAATATTTCCATTTTCTTCGCTCTGGTGTCGAGGCCTTGAGTTTCGCCACTCAACACGCAGTGCCTTCTAAATATGTTTTGAAAATTGAAACGGTGTATCTTAACACTAGGTTATTGTGCTTATTCTGTTGTGTGCGGGATACGGTCTGACGGTAGAATCGTACTGGGAGTCATAATTGCATATTGTTGTTTAAAGAATTGACATCACGAATGAATGCTGCGATCACAACTATTTTGGTATTGGAATTTCCGTATTGGATTTTGTTTTAATACAATTTCCGTATTGTATCCCGCACACATTAGGGTAAGCAGAGGGAACCTAGTGTTAAGACATTGTTGCTCACTTTCCGCCGAGTTCTGCAGGCATTGCGTGTTAAGTGGCGGAAGTCAACGCCGCGCTTTGTCTCGGCACTGGAGCAAAGAAATGAAAATATATATGTAAATAAATATTTCATTTTCTCGAATGGGGAACTACCCCACACCTACAACCAGTCGATTTTACAGCAAAATTTGGCCGTCGGATCTGAGTATGGGATATTTTTTGTTTAAATATTTCTTTATTTACAATTTTATTAGTTTCTCCCTGTATTCGGCATATAGGCCTGTAGGTCGGGGGAAACCAGTGTTGCGACACTTCTATCCTCATTTTCCATCAAATAAAAAATAAAAAAATAAAAAATGTAAACATTGCATGTTAAGTGAAACACAATAATGCGCTTAGTCTAATTACGAAAAAAAATTAAATAATGCATTCTATGGAGTGCGAAACAAACTCACAACCGCCCGCTCCTCTTCGCTTACAGTCACTGGACCACTGCGCCACGACGAGTCTGCCATATTTAGACGATACTACATAATTTAAAGTTCATAACATTGTTTGTGAATATGAGTGAATATGTTTCCCCACACGTTTTTGTGGTCGGCGCCTTATTCTTCCTTTAGTCGAAACAAAAGATCTATATTAAAAAAGACGAGTCGGACGGGGTCACAGCCTGTGGCATATATATTTCAGGACGGCATTGTTTACAGAACCCGCGTCGCTTTGACTACGGGCCGTTTTCACTTTTCGTGCCTCTAGTTTACTTTAATATTTACTTTTCCGTTTTTTATTAATACGTAGTATTCGGCTGATTTAATTTAATATTTTATATACGAAATTGTAGTCAAAATTAATTGTATTAAAATAAATTATTCAATTTATGGAATTAAAAGTAAACTTTCTAGCGTTATGCTGTGGGGTCGCACACAGTAGGGTAAGGAACCTATTAGGTTTTTAGGTTAAGATACTTTGTTTCTAATTTCCAGCCGCTTCCTGGAGGCATTCCGCGTTGAGTGGTTGAATTTAACGCCCGTAGAAAATAACTTTTAACATTAATATGTATAATATATAAAATACAAATACACTTCATTATTTTTTCCTTCGACCGCTTCGTAAACGGAACAAACCATTTCAGGCTGAGGTCATTTCACGGTTGCCATGGTAACGCTCTGCGTCCCCCTCGCACTGTGGGGCGTGAAATGTAGAGATATTGTACTTTTCGTGCAATTGGGACCCTTATTATTATTAAGATTTATAGATATGGGCTTACAGAGGCTGAGGTAGAAATGGGTTTGTGGATTGCTTTTGTATAAAGTATTGATCTTATATATTGATAGGTTTAATATTAATTTTAAGGAAGGTGTGTTTGCTTTATTTTTGCATCAAATAAAAAATATGTTTAGTTGCCGCCTTAATAGGTTTATTTTTTTAATATAATTTTAAAATAAGATTTTGTTAATTGAACGGGCTAGTAAAGTATAACAATAAAATAAGGCACAATGTCAATTTTTGGAGGCATTGCGTGTTGAGTGGCGGTACTCAACGCCGCGCTTTGCCTCGACACCAGAGCGAAGAAATGAAAATATAAATGTAAATAAATATTTCATCTCCTCGAGTGAGGATCGAACCCATAACCAGTCGATTTACAGACACACTTTGTGTCCCTGCGCTATGACTGGCCTCTAAAATATATATTAAAATTGACAAAATGGTTTATGTAAATTAAAAAATAGTTTTCGACAAGTATGTGCACCGCATTTGTGTATTACTCAAATGCGTTGCTTGTTAATAAGAATCCCATTCTGGGTGTATAATTTCCTAGTTAGATATACATAGTTGAAATTAGGTTACGCAGGTTACCCAGTACTCTTATGGAGGAACGGAAAAGGTAGAATTGAGTGACTTTTCCAAGATCTCCTGTTTTCACAAAACACAGAACATACTTAAATTTGAATAAAATATTTGAATAACATGCTAAGAACTATTGTAAGGTTAATTATATATCTATTATTGAATTCGTTAAATAAAATATAGTGATAAGCTAGCTGCATTCACTTCACTGTAAAAACGTAAATTATATAAGAGATTTAAAATCTGACGACATGGAGGTAATCCTAAAAGCACTGCTCAGTACATTTCAGAAATAGATCTTATAATCTTCTATTCTGTCGCATCACCCTCAACCTTTTAGAGCTAAACCCTTTCAATCTTCTTAACTTAATGTTTAGACTAAAATGCAACAACTCTACTTCATGAAATTGTGAAAATGTGACATAATGCTTTTAGTAATATTTTTTATTTAAATAGTATTTTCACGATTTTCCCACTTAGCAGTTATAGGGTAGTCAAAGGGAACCTACTATTAAAAAAATCTGTTCTCTATTTCCATCTGACTTTCGAGAAATTGCGTGTTTAGTGGTAGAGTGCTAAGCCGCGAATTGAGTGCCAGAACTAGGAAATAAGAGTGAATATTATTATAATTTGCCCGAATGAAAATCAAACCCACAACCATAGTTTTTATAGATGGACGCTGTCCCACTGCGCCACGACGAGCTTCAATTTAATTAGCAGTTCTTACAGAACTATCAATGAAATGATAGGTACATAATATATTTAATAAATTTCTACTCATATAGCGAATGAAAAGATCAAATTTCAAAACCTGCTGCTCCCGCTCATTTACATTAAGTGCACTCTAAGATTTGAACGAATTTTCCTAGATTTAAAATCTATTTGAGTTAAATCTAGAAATTTATTGAGCTGAGCGAAGCGAATCTCTCACTGGTCAAAAATGTGTTTCGTTGTAACGCTACTCCTGCCGATGTTGTGGACACGGTGATCCCAGCGAAGTTAGTTTGGTGATAATTATAATTGTAGTTTTTGAGTAAATGGTCGAAATGTATCCCATAGAGTTAACCTAACCCAGCCCGTACTTCCCGTACGGACAACGTAAACAGAAAACTTCGCAAATATTTCGCACAATTTTGCACAACATAGCTTCGCTCAGCTCCACCCGCCGTGCACAGCCTGTGACTGTTCCTAGTAAATACACCCCATATAACATCAAAAATCTATTTCTATCACCCATTTTCAACGAATAATTGTCAATAAGAAATTTGAAGAAACTATTACTAATTGCAAACCAGGGTAATATTCAAAATACCTATAGCTAAGCAGCTAAGACCTGAGTTCAACGTCTAAGTAGCGCGATTACGGTCAGGTCGTGGCTCGCCCGCCGGCGCACGGTGGTGCGAACCCACTTAACATCTTTTCAGACTTTTCAGTAAACATTACGCCTCTAATGGCCAACTTTACCTGTCTCCTGGACACGTGTTTCAGAAATGTTTTTGTGAATTTTAAATGGAAATACTTACAAATACTAGTTGTTTTTAAAACTTTGTTTTGTAACAGTTGCTCCCAAAAGACTCCAAAATTACATTATATATATCCTGTGACATAAAAGTTGGTTCTAAACTTACTAAGTTAAAGAAATAAAAATATGAAAAACTATAAAGCAAAAATGTTCTATTGATTCTGCTCACAGGAGCAACGACGAGCGAGTAAACGGGTCACGGAAGCGGTCGCCCGTAGGCGATAAATGACTGTGGGTACTCCATTCTTAATACAATACGTGGAAACTTTTTGTTCTAAAATATACTTTGAAAATGTTAAATGTTATTTTAATAATAGTATAAAGTAGTGTATTGAAATGAAAATTATATTTCTAGATTGTTTAATGGTTCTACAGTGTAAGTAGTGAGTTTAAATCAAATAAGATATTGATGATACAAGGAAAAGATGGAAGAGGAGGTAAACTAAATAATTTGTCGATGCCTCTTACGATAATAGGGCAATTCTAAATACATTAGTTTGAAAAGAAAATAAAACGAAATGAATATCGTCAGCGTATTTTATGTGAGATATAAGTAGATCAAAGGAAATTAGTAACAAAAGCTTGCAGGCACTTTCTTTGATCTTACTTAATCTAAACACACAAGTCGTATAGTTGAGTGACTTCTTACTAAAAGATTTATTGATGTGGCTACTATAGAATACTATAGTTCCTGTAATGTCTGGATTTTAGGTCGTTTACTATATTACATGTTTAGCTACGTACCATAATCTTATATTTTTTTTTTTCAACATTCGATAAGGCACTATAACCCAAATGCCCAAACTTTTAATTTGTCTAAATAGAAAGAGTAATGTTTAATTCAAAACGATTAAAAGTGAATAGTGGATTCATACATTACTAGACTTTCTTAATATACTCATATTCGATGTTATTTAGAGTAGGCTTTGATAGATTTTTTTTTCTATATAGCGGTTAATCCGTAGCAAATCGTTTTTCGTTATTTTGTATAGTTACCCTAGTGACAATTAACCAATCAATCAGCTTCACGTTGTATCCCGCACACACCAGGGTAGGCAGAGGGAACCTAGTGTTAAGGCACTCCGTTCCCCACTTTCTGCCGAGTTCTGGAGGCATTGCGTGTTGAGTGGCAAAACTCAACGCCGCGCTTTGCGTCGACACCAGAGCGAGGAAATGGAAATATAAATTTAAGTAAATATTTTATCTCCTCGAGTGGGGATCGAACCCACAACCAGTCGGTTTACAGTCACACTTTGTGCCGCTGCGCCACAACTGGCCTCTAGTGACCCTAAACTAAAATACTTTAAATCATTATTTTTAGTTACTGTGGTTTTTTGATTCCATTGATTAATAGTGAAACGTGAGTAAAATTCATTTGTCAAATCATAGATACAATTCACGAAGGCAATAATTCGTTATACTTTAATATTATATCAAGACATTCAAGATTTATTACTTAAGCTATAAAACCTTTGGTATCCGCTAAAATATTCTCCGATCATGCGCTACTACTTTTTATAGAATTGGAAAAGGTAAAAACGGCGTAAGATAGGTAAAAATAACTCCAAGGGTCTGTGTTTTCTTTGAATTTATGTATCTCAAGAGAGGAGGGCAACCGAAAACCACTCGCTACGAGGGCATGCAGTTGGGGCACTTGTTAATTAATTAAAGAAGGGGCAAATACAACCGTATTACAAAATTTGATTTGTTTATGAATTTGTAGGATTGATTTTTTGTTTCTAGCTTCTCACTGTATCTAGCCAAGTGAACCTAGTGTTAGAACACTCCGTTTCCAACTTTCGGCCAAATTCTGGAGACGTTAAATTTTGAGTAGTGAAATTTCAACTAAATAGGTACACTTTTTTAACAAATTAATTATTTATTCCTTCCTTCCTATATTTTTTAAATATATAAATATATATTTCTAAATGTATATTTTAATTTACATCTTGTACTTTCCTTTTAACCAGATATATATGGCGAAAAGGAAGTACAATTATTATTTCTAATTCAATTTCGAATTTTCGAGTAAAGGGGGAAATCATTATTTCGTTACTAAGATTGGATTTTCCCATTAACCTGGAACCCGATTACGAGCAAATAAAATTAAACTAACACTTAACATTAAGAATATTAAAATATTAAAGGCGTTAGTTCCACCACTCAACACGCAGTGCCTCCAGAAACCAGCGAATAGTGGGGAGACGGAGAGTCTGAACACTAGGTTCTCTCTGCCTACAATGCTACATGCCGGATACAGCGTGAAGCTGAAAAAAAAATCATAATATCACTTATTAAATTTTTACGTGATGATGAAATGATTTAATAATAAAACGATGAATATACGTGTTTACCTAGAATCAATCAACAAATGATTTTAGTAGGAATTTTCGATTCCAGAAATCAAATTAACTGTAACAACAATAGTCTGTTAATAATATGTGATTTAGAGAATTTATTTATATGAGTACATATATCTAGTTTCCATGAAATATTTATACATGGATCACAATTAAGTAGTTCTTGTAACCATATTTAAACATACATATAACTCATATATGATGTATGGTTACTGTTGAGGTGGTTGAGGAGTCGTGGCGTAGGGCGCAAGCGTGCGACTGTTAACGCGATAGGTAGTGTGGAATATAGCAAAGTATTTAGAAAAAAATTGGTGTTAAGATACTCCTTTCTCCACTTTCTGTCAGAATGACTTGTTGCGCAGCCGGAACTGAACGCCGCATTCTGTCATAAGTGCATAGAAATAAAAATACAATTAATTCTTCTGAGTGTCGATCAGTCATTCTGCCTCATTGTGTGATGGTGGCCTCGCGAATATTGTTATAATAGTTACCAATATATTTGTAACATTCCAAAACATTTTTATTAAAATATAAATTTTTAAATAGCAGAAGATGTAAAGAGACGAAGTGTAATATATATTTCTGTTTCAAAATTTATTGAAGACTTGCTGGCTTCATCGTGATATAGATTCATTTATAGAGCCATATTTTTCTTTGAAGTTTATATTTCATTGAAAGTAATTAAAAAAAATATTTTGAGACAGTCTCCGAATGTAAATGTTACATGTTGTGGGTTCGATTTCTATTCGAGACAATGAAATATTTTATGTTTTCATTACTTAACGAGCTTTTATATCTTTCATCATTCTTTTCAGAGAGATCTATTAGTAAATTGAAAATATACTATAAGTATAATGCAAGTAACGAATTGCATGATATTTACATAATTTCGACTAAATATTATCTTCTACACACAAATAAAAAAACCATAAACAAATCGAAAACCCATTGGTGGTCCAGTGCATAGGAGCGTAAAATCATTTGTTTCGTAAAAGCTTAACCATATTTAAATTAAGCGGTCACTGCGGTAGTACCGGCAACGTCGGCGGCGTCCGGCGGACTTTACTATCGTTGTAGATTTTAAAATCCCACCATATTAACTTAATAAACACCAGTCAAGTTCTCGCCACTACTAAATACTAAGTGTTACATGATGTAAATACTAGTGCGAACGCGCTCTGCGTTTTTTATTGATAAAGTGATTTGTGATTTTAATGTGCATTTACACATATTACTTATTGGTCCTTTCAGTTTATGTTAAAAAAATAAGATATATTTTTCATTAAGTATAATTTCTTTGCAAAACTAAGAATTCTTTTATGCTTTAGAAAAATAATGTTTCATAAAATTCAAATATCGTATTATAATATTTATTCTAACTAATTAAAAATTCTATTAATTCTTTATTCTAACTGACGAAATTTTACATTTTACATTCAAAACCTTAAACATTCAAAATTAAATACTTTTGGACTTTTAAAAAAAATTGATTTATAAATGGATATTGTAGTGTATTAATATTTTTATTTTGTGTTTGTTACAGATATTCCAGAACCACTACCATTTTCATCACAAGTCAATAGCAAAGCGGTCGTTGTTGCCTGCGCAAGAACACCACATCCGGTTGGAGACAGACGGGCGGGTGCGATGGGCGCGACAACAAAAGATACTGTCGAGAAGAAAAAGAGATTTTCAGACGATAGAAGATTTAAGCAGTACAGGTATGTATTTTTTTTTAGCTCCACGCTGTATCCCTCAGTGAGCGGGGTAGGCGGGGAGTCTAGTCTTAAGACCTCAATATGGTTTGAGGTCGTTGTGGCGTAACGTCTTGCTGTATAAAGAAGATTGTGGGTTCGATCCTTGCTCGGAAGTGAAGTATTTTCATTTCCTGATTTGGTAAGATAAAGTGCGGTGTTGAGTCTTCCAACTCAACAGGCAATGTCTTAAATTTAAACGGAAAGCGGAGAATGGAGTATCACGGCGTTAAGTTTTCTCCGCCTATTCTGCTAATTGCGAATAGAGCTTGAAGATAGAAAAAATACATACTTTTGTAATTATTTTGCTATCACTTGTAAAATGTTAATATTTTTATATAAAAAAAATCAAATTATAAGTTACGTGATTATTTTTAACTATATAACACTTTTTTAAGAGCTAACGTTGAACGTTTGAATATTTTTAATACATTTTAAATATGAATTTAAAATTAATTTCCTAGTAAAGTGAAAATATGAGCATACATTTTTACTGCAACTTATTGTATTAGTATACTGGAATCTTGCTCGACGTATGCTCACGGTCCACAAACGCCTTTACCCTTCAATTTCGTTACTAGAATACACAACAATACTGTTTTTAAAATTAATAATTATTTTCGCTAGTGCTAGTGATTCGTTTGGATTTATTAATAAAAGATCATTATTATAGGGATGCACTTAATCTTACTAACGCGAAGGAAGAAAAACTATTTTCTATGCAAAATGTTTTTTTTTTTTTAAATAGTTTCACGCTGTATCCCGCAAATAACAGGATAAGCAGAAGGAACCTAGGAACATAGTGTTAAGACATTTACCTTAACCTTTCCTGTTAAGACACTTCCGTTCCTCACTTTCTGCTGAAATTTTGATGCATTGCGTGTTGAGTGGCGCTCAACGCTGCGCTCTGCCTCGTTATGAAAGCGAGGAAATAAAAATATTAAATATTTCATTCACTCGAATAGGAATCGGACCTCCAACCATCGCGTTTATAGTGGCACGCTAGTAAGCGTATGCCACGATGACCTTTCTTCAATTGATATTTATTTAAAATTAAATTATATTCATATCAAATTTTCTCTATATTCATTCAAATTTCTGAACTCGAACCATTTCGAAACGGTTCAATACTTTGAGATATTATTAAACTGAATTATGCATACTTACTATACCTATTAAATATAATTATATTACCTATTTAAATAAAAATCAGCTTCGCTTTGTATTCCGCACACAGCAGGTAAGGCAGAGGGAACCTAGTGTAAAGACACTCTGTTTCCCACTTCCCGCCGAATTCAGAGGGTATTGCGTGTTGGGTGGCGGAACTCAATGCCGCGATTTTGCGTCACCTATTTAAATAGATTTTATATTATTATGAGAGAGCGTTCTACTTTCATATGGTATAACCACAGAATGTGGTTTCATCACGCAAATGGATAATAACGTCCAATTCTATACAATTTGTTTCAGCTGAAACAAAACCGTCGGGGGCGCCTTCATTGAAAAGGGAAACGGGTTCAAAGCGAGAACTGCACACGAGAGTGAAAGGGCGGCCGCGTTCCGCTGACTCTAAGTTCCAATTAAATGATCCAAAATGGCCGCATATGTGGTATTTGGTAAGTTTTTTCTTTAGTTTCAATTTTTTTAGCTTCATGCTGTATCCTGAACATAGCAGGGCAGGCAGAGGGAAACTGAAACTGGGAACCTAGTTTTAAGGTACGTTTTCGTTCCTGTTCACCACATTTCGTCGAATTCTGGAGGTATTGCATGTTGAGTTGTGGATCTCCACACCGCCCTTTGCCTTGTTACCAGAGCAAAGAAATGAAAGTATTAAATATTGAATTTCCTCGGGTGCGAATCGAATTTACAACTTGTCGCGTTTACTGTCATACACTTGTGCCCCTGCGCTATGACTGGCCTCAATTTAAAAGTTGTTGTATATTGAACAAAAATATTATTTAAGAAATCTACGATTATATTAAAATTATATATGAAATTAAATAAAGGTAAAAAACTACAATATAATAGCAGGCTGAAATATTTTTCAATAATCTTTTGATATTTGCAGATAAAGCGTTCGGATAAATAAATTATTAATCAATGATTATTTATTGAATTAAATTTGTATTTATTTAATTATAGTAATAATTGAGTGAGGCCGGTCGTGGCGCAGCGGCACGAGGTGTGACTGCAAAAAACCGACTGGTTGTGGGTTCGATCCCCACTCGAGGAGATGAAATATTTACTTAAATTTATATTTCCATTTTCTTCGCTCTGGTGTCCAGGTTAAGCGCGGCGTTGAGTTCTGCCACTCAACACGCAATGCCTCCAGAATTCGGCAGAAAGTGGGGAACGGAGTGTCTTAACACTAGGTTCCCTCTGCCTACCCTG
>DWMY01002885.1:0-11009 GCA_018249775.1 Heliconius hecalesia formosus
TATATCAAATTAAAGCTTATTTTTTTCTCATCACTAAAACACATGGTTGCCTGCAAAATAACTGCCGCAAGCAAAGGTTGCCATCATTTGAAATATTTTATTCCGATTCCGTTTGACTTAGAATAGAAGATGAAATACGCGGTTTGCCTTATGTTTTAAAGTAAAATACTATAAAATAGAAGGTCAATCTTAAAATTAATATTTATTCTAGCTGTTCACCTGTTAAATGATGATTTTAATCATATTAAGTATATACAAAAAACTATTTAAACATGAAATCATCCTTATTTTTCAATTGAAATAATAAATCTATGATATGTCTTTGTTAAATCTGTTTTCTCGATATTAATACTCGTTTAAATCGTCATTTTAAAACGACTAAATTATCATCTATATATATAAAACAAGTACCTGACAGACTGAGGTAAGACGCACGCACAGTAACCGCTGCTGCAAGCTGATGGTAGAAACGTGAAATTTGGACAGATGTTTATTTTCATAATCTGGGCATCCATTAAGAAGGAATTTTAAAAAAACTGAACCCTAATCGGCACCAATTTTTATATTATTTGAAATTCAGACTCTTAAAAATATTTCGCCACCGATTTTTATAAAAAACTAAATTCAAACTGTTAAAAGTATTTTATTAAACACGTGTTTCGTGATTTTTTAGAATTCACCCCTAAGGGTGCAAATAAGCGGGCGAAGCTGCGCGCGCTAGTAGTGCGCTAGTATTAAATAAACGTTTACAAATATCGATCTATTATAAGGTATTAATTACATTTATAAACTCTCAATCTCTCTCTTCGTCCTCAGAGAAAAATATATAATATTAAACATTAAATTTAATTATACTTATCGAACAATAATTATACTTACGTTTTGCATTAGAAAATAATTGAAAAATAAAAATCAAATCAGATTCACGCTGTATCCCGCACGCAGCAGTGTAGGCAGAGGGAACCTAGTATAAGACACTTTGTTCCTCACTTTCTGCCGAATTCTGGAGACTTTGCTTGTTGAATGGCAGAACTCAACGCCGCGCTTTGCTTCGACACCAGAAATAATGTCACCAGAAAGATGGAAATATAAATTTAAGTGAATATTTCATCTCCTCGAGTTTCTTCTTCTTTATATTTTTGTTTTACAACAATGATCTTCTTGTAACAATGTAAGTGATAACCGTGCATTGTGTTACTATTTAAGGAAATGTCACTGTATATAAAATTATTTTTTTGGCGAAACAACAACATAATTTTACACTTTAGGCGAGTTATTATTATTAAATTCCATTACATTTTCGCACAAAAGACACATCTTCATTTTTGTCATGTTACCTAAAAACGTCTTCACTCCAAAACGAAAGGTAAGTAACTAAGTAATATGTTCAAAAACATCTTATTTGGCCATCTGCACTTTTATTGCATTTAGAAACAATACATCTACGAAAATAAAATTATTGCATTTTGTTTGCTTTGTATCGTGCCGCAAAATGTTTATCTATAGTCAAAAGTAGACAACTAATTGATATTTGCCGACACCTGGTCATAAACCTTAATAAGCGTTTATTAGTCGGCATTACTGTCGAAATTTCTTAAAATTTATTTTAGCAAAACTAATTTTGTTTATTATAATTCTATCATATATATTTCTTTCAATGCAAATTCTTAAAAGTTGCGTGAGAAAAACAAGATTGCGGCAACCGTTATCAAAAAAAATAAAATCAAACGAGCAGAGGACAAAGAGGGAAAGAGAGTATATTGAAATGTTATTTTCCATATGTTCTTAATTAAAATAAAAATTTACGCAATAATTGTCGCCTTTCATTATCTTAAGGAAACAAGATGTAATTAATACCTTATAATAGATCGATATTTGCAAGCATTTATTTAATTAGATAATTTAGTCGTTTTAAAATGATAATTTAAATTAGTATTAGTATTTAGAAAACAGATTTAGCAAAGACTTAATATCATGGGTTCATTATTTCACTTGAAAAATAAGGGTGATTTCATGTTTAAATAGTTTTTTGTATGTTCTTAATAAGATTATAATCATCATTGAATAGGTAAATAGCTAAAATAAACATTAATTTTAAGATTCCCCTTCTATTATATTATATTTTACTTTAAAACATAAGGTAAATCGCGCATTTCATCGTCTATTCTCAGTCAAACGGAATCAGAATAAAATATTTCTAATGATTGCAACCTTTGCTTGCGGCAGCCATTTTCCAGGCAACCATGTGTTTTAGTGATGAGAAAAAAATAAGCTTTAATTTGATATATAATTCATTAAAAAAACACATGAGTGCAAATATTAACATTAAATGACCTCTTAAACCAGGCAACCCTGGACTTGCGGCAGACTGAGAGCTGGCAACCATTGTTTTTCCAATTCTTTATGCGTTTTTCTTTCAAATGATGTGCGATTCACATAAAAAACATATGAGTGCAAATTTCTCCAAAAACGAGTTACGAAAAACATTAATTAAAGGTGATTGCGGCAGGATTTTTTTGGGCAACCCTAGTGTAATCTATTCTACTATCATGTATCATTCTTGAATATAAGTTTCATTAGAAAATCTGATCACTACAGTTTTAAGCGATGGGATCTCCACCTATTAGTGGATGTCCAGATAATGGAAATAAACATCTGTCCAAATTTCACATTTCTACGCACAGCGGTTACGGCTGTGCGTGCGTCTTACCTCAGTCAGTCAGGTACATGTCCTTTTATATATATATAGATAGATAAAGAATATTTTGAATTGAATTGAATCGGGCGGAAAATGGCGAACGGAGTGTCTTAACACTTTGTTCCCTCTGCTCGGGATACAGCGTGAAGCTGAAAAAAAATACATACAGTTAAATATTAAATAATTCTTTAGTAATCTTATGTGGGTGGTCGCTTAGACTACAATGCTTAAAGCATTTTCACACGCTGTGCTGGTCAACGAACGAAAATCACATATAAAATATACATAAAGCAAATAATCTTTATTGTGCCAGTGTCGGTAAATTAGGGGTATTGTGTTTTACAATACGACAGACGGTTTTGTCGGTGGCTAATGGTCTGATTTATAATGCATTAAGTATTCAGGCTTTCAAATTGTGATGTTTGATGTTTCAATTTTCGATTAACTTTGTTCATTGATCTGTAGGAAAGTTTAAACGGATTTTAATTTATGGTTTAGGTGGTGTAACTTTTGATTTGGTGTTTTAAAAATTTTACTGTCGCTGTTTAGGTATAGCTGACTGTTAACTCCGATGGTTGTAGGTTCGATTCCCACTTGGAGGTATGATTTATTTTCATAAGTTTCATGAGGTTTCTTGTTTTAATTTTTAAGGACAATTTTTTTGTTACTAAAATTTTTGGGGTGAGCACAACATTATTTTGGCCAGTGCCCACCTGGTCCTCCCATTCCGAAGTCCATGACGCAGCATGGACGTGGGGTATCGCCACTCAACATGCAATATCTCAAAATTGAGAGGAAAATGGGAGATGGAGTATCTTATCGCTAAGTATCCTCTTAAATAAAACCAAAATAAGCTGAAAACTTTTATTAAGTATTTTTACTTTAAAGTAATCAATTCATTCGGTAGAAAGCAGGTAGCTGAGTTTAACTTAACACTACGCTCCTTCTGACTGCCCTGCTACAAACTGAAAAAAAAGAAAAATATAGTCTATAAATGATGATAACACGAAATATTCTAATTTTCATATGTTATATACTAACTAGGCGTCAGACTGGGCAGGTCAGATCGTTACTCGTCTATGTAAGTTAGTTTCTCACGCAATATTACGTATCTGGTAGCGCTCTCTGGTACAAATTTTTATTTAATTTTTTTATGGCGTCACGCTGTATCCCGCACACAGCAGGGTAGGCAGAGGGAACCTACTGCTAAGACACTCTGTTTTCCATTTTCCGTCGAATTCTGAAGGCATTGCGTGTTGAGTGGCGGAACTCATCCACGCTTTGTCTCTATACCAGAGCGAAGAAAATGAAAATATTAAATTATTATTTATGTCATTGCCTCGAATGGGAATCGAAGCCACAACCTGTCAGGTTCATAGTCATATTAGCGCCCCTGCGCCACAACTAGAATCAATAGTTCCATTCCCTCTGATTGCATAATACAAAAATAATTATAAATATTGTATGTAATATTAAATGAAGAAAAATACCGGGCAAGTGCGAGACGGGTGCTCCCACCGAGGGTTCCGTACAAAAGGTCGCGAGCTTTTTCTGTAATTCAAGCTAAACTTACTCAGAGCCTTTTTAATACTTCTCTTGAACTGGTGGATGTGATACCAAATTAAGCCCCAGCCCCTGTTAAGGCTATTATTATTTAGGATTTAACCACAAATTTATAGTTTTCAGATTTTTTCCTCACCTACCACCTGTACTACCTGTAGATGCTAGCTGCGAAATTTCATAATTCTAGATTAAGCGGAAGTAACGTATTAATTTTGATTAACTTTATAGTCTCGAAATACGCATTTTTTGCGATATAAACGGCCATATCTTTTTTGGTTTGGAAATCATGAGGCCGTAGGTCTGAGTATATGATCTGAAACTCGATATCTCCAATCGTTGAGTTAAAGGTTCTTGACATACAGACAGACAAACGGACAACAAAGTCATTTAAAAGGGTACCTTTTCTCTCCTTTTCACGTTCTGAAAAGGTACCCTAAAAACAACAAAAGATTTTTCTATTCTTACTATGGAGCTTGCCAAAAACTGGGTAAGAGCACAGTGGTTGGTGGTTTTTTTTTCATGGAAAATGACAAGGCAAATGAGCGTTCGGGTCACCTGATGGTAAGTGATCACCGCCGCCCACGACGTAGGTGGGTTGGGCGCCGGAACCCAGCATTACCTGATGCGAAACGCAGTGGCATAAAGCCACTACTTCACGCCGGTTTTAAATGCCGGGAGTAGTAATGATCCGGTCGAGTCTGCCCATGCATGTTGCCATTGCTGGCGACGTTTTTCATTTTATTTTCGTGAATTTTTGAAAATAAAATGAAAAACGTAAACCAAATTGCTACTATTCTAATCAAATCAAACAAATTAAATCAGCTTCACGCTGTATCCCGTACATAGTAGGGTAGGCAGAGGAAATCTGTCGTTAAAACACTCCCTTGTCCACTTTCCGCCAAATTTTTCGAAGTATTGCATGTTGAGTTGCGGAACTCAACGCCGGACTTTTGCCTTTGTGCCAGAGTGAATAAATGTAAATATGGAAAAATTATCCTCGAGTGGGGCTCGAATTCACAATCGTTACAGTCACACCCTTGTGCCACTGGGTCATGACGGCCTCCACTATACTAATTATACATATTTTTTGTGATTTCTAGGGGAAACTTATATAGCATAGCGTCTTAGCAAACTGTCACCGTGATACATGTGATCAGGCCTACTCATACCATAAATACCTTTAATAATTATCCTATTTGGGATTGGCACAGACAAACACTGCGTTTACATTTTATACATAGCAATTATCATAGAGAAATAATAAATAAACTTATATATTAACGTAATATTAAATATATTTTCATTTCTTCGCTCTGGTGTCGAGGCAAAGCTCGACGTTGAGTTCCGCCACTCAACACGTAATGTCTCCAGAACTCGGGGAAAAGTGGAGAAAGGAGTGTCTTAACACTAGGTTCCCTCTGCCTATCCTGCAGTGTGCGGGATACAGCGTGAAGCTGATTTAATATTTTTTTTAATATATATTTAATTAAAATAATAACATTTGATAAACTTTAATAATTAAGATTCTCTAACTGTAAGCGCGCTTGTTGTGGCTTCGATTCTCGCTCAGAAGAATTGATTATATGGCATTTCCTCGCTCTTGTAACAATGCACA
The DNA here is from genome assembly GCA_018249775.1 of Heliconius hecalesia formosus. Lineage (NCBI taxonomy): Eukaryota > Metazoa > Arthropoda > Insecta > Lepidoptera > Nymphalidae > Heliconius > Heliconius hecalesia. The sequence continues at coordinate 5,877 of DWMY01002885.1, forward strand.
GCGCGGCGGTGATATACGCCACTCAAGATGCAATGCGAATGAGAATGAGAATTCGGCGGAAAGTAGAGAAACGGATTGTCTTAACACTATGTTTCTTCTGCCTAGCCTGATATATGCGGGATACAGTGTGAAAAAAAATTAAATCGGCTTCACGCTGTATCCCGCTAACAGCAGGGTACGCAGAGGGAACCTAGTGTTAAGACACTCCGTTCCCCACTTTCCGCCGAATCTTGGAAGCATTGCGTGCTGAGTTGCGGAACTTCCTCGTCACCAGAGCGTAGAAATTTAAATAAATATTTCATTTCCTCGAGTGGGGATCGAACCCACAACTGTCGCGTCACAGTCACACATTTGTGCTCCTGGGCAACGTCGGCCTTCGGGATACAGCGTGGAGTTAAAAAAACCGGACAAGCGCGTGTCTGGCGGACCGAGGGTTCCATATAAAAATTGGAGGTCTCGAGCCTTTTTCTGAAATTCAAGGTTAGCTCATCTAGAGCCCTTTCATCTGACACTTAACTTGAACTAGCGGCTTTTATACCAAATTTTGGCCCCACTTTTAAGGCTATTATTTTTTTGGATTTAATCACAAATGTATAGTTTTCAAATTTTTTTTAGTAAATATGAAAAAAAAAATGTTGCATCCTGTAAAAATGTAAGCTACACCTTGTCCAAATTCCCATGAGCATAATACCAGTGCATCACAAACGACTCTATTGAGCGAGGACGTTCACGCTTGGCCGGTCGTTGTAGTTGGTGAAAACTGATTTAGTGATGATTCCTTGTGAATGCCGCCCGTGTGAAACGAGACAGAAATGAATACCTATTAGTAACTCCATTATGTCGTTATAGCAGAGTTAATTAGACTTTAGTGTTATAATTGTGGTTTGTGAGTTGAGCTTTGGAAATGAGGAAATAAGATTATTTCATATCCAGAGGCCAGTGGCGAGGGGGCACGAGTGTGTGAGTGTAAACGCGACTGGTTGTGGGTTCGAATCCCCCTTGGGAAAGTAAATATTTACTATTTTCATTTCCTCGCTCTGGTAACGAGGCAAAGCGTGGCGTTGAGTTCTGTCACATAACACGCATGCGTCCAGAACTCGCCAGAAAATGGGAAACGAAAGTGATTCAATGGGGGCCGGAGTGTCTACACACTAAGTTCCTTTGCCATATTCCCTCGTCTGTTGTGAAGCTAAAAAAAATATCTAAGTAAAGTGATTCTTACAAACTCCATTCTCATGAACTGTACATACAAGGTACCTCATCCACAGGACTAACAGCTAGTAAAACAATCGAAACTCATAAATACAACACTTAGAAGCAAGACCTTTTATTTAACCTTAACAGGATATTTCAGCAATCCCTTAAGTCTCCAGATAAAATCTGAACATCGGTTCTTAGCTATTGTTAGGTAAATTGTATCACATTTGCGGATGACGCGCGGCGGGACGAGATGCACGGCGGCTATAACAGTATATCTGAGTCGTGCGCCGTCGCTACAGGAATACTAATGCACATTTTGGTACTGTTTCCATAGATTTTTTTTTAAGTTAAGTTACCAGCGAACATTAATAAAATGACGCTTTATGTGGTCGAAAAATTCGGAATATACTTTTAGATTTGGAGCGGAAGAAGAAAGAGGATCTTTAGAATAACATATTGTATTAGACTTTAAGATAGACATTGTACAAGCTTAATTGTATTTTACTCTGGAAGAAATATAAGTTCTGTAAAAGCCTCGAGGTGTTTGATTTCGTTACAGGTATATTTTATTTATATAAATTGAAAATTGTACTGAAATTGCGTAGAATTTGGCAATCGAATGACAGGTACCTACTAAAATAAATGAATTCAGTGGTTTCTTTATTCTTAAAAGATACGTTTAACTATGATATGTTTTCAGAGTTTCCTGTATGAGGTACATTTCGTTTCAATATTAGCACAAAGTGTTGAAGATAATTTTAATAATACTATTTTTTCTTTCGATTCGATTCGGAAAATGGTGAACGGAGTGTCTTAACACTAGGTTCCCTCTGCCTATCCTGCTGTGTGCGGGATATAGCGTGAAGCTAATTTAATTTAATTTACTATTATTAATAGAAGTCAATTAAATAAAGTTATTTATTAACAAAATATTATGATATTTTACTTATTGTAATTTTTTTAACATTTTTGAAGTGTTTTTCCACACTTAGGAAAGAAAAACACTTATTAAGAAAAAGTATAAAAAAATTGAACGTAACTGAATTTGAACCTGCACTTTATTGCAGGGTTTCCAAAGTGGTGCGAGTTCTAATACCGTTACATTCAATTTTTTTATAAAAACTTTAATAAATATTTTTAATATACCTTTTTAACACAAAGTTTTTAATAGCAAAAGCGATGTCTGTCTTATTGCTTTATTGCAACTGTAAAAAAAAATACAACATACTTGAAATCATTATGACATAGACACTCCTAATATTATATAGGAATGTCATAAATTTAATAAAAGCTACTAAATTTTTCTATCATTGATAAGATTTTTTTAGAAAAACTCGCTTTTTACTAAGTTATGTATAATTCCCACATGAATTAAAATAAATAGTGTTTGTGGGAAATGTTTAAATAGTGCTTTTTCATATATAAGAGTAGTTAACTATAGAGTTCGTTCGTTAACTATGGATTTCTGCCTAAATTAGACGTTTTGTGTAGAGTAGTGGTGGTTCCCAACCAGTGGTCCGCGGACCACCAGTGGTCCACAGAAGCCTAAATGTGGTCCGCAAACGATTTTAATTTTATGACTGAGAATGGTGAGGTGAAGTTTCTGTTTGATTATCACAGTTAATGTTTATTATACCTACATGCATAGTGGTCCCGGCTACCAAGAATGATATAGAAGTGGTCCTTGATCAAGAAAAGGTTGGGAGCCTCTGGTGTAGAGTGACGGAAATCAACGCCGCACTGTGTCTTACAAGAGGTTGTAGCGCAAAATATGTAATATACATGTTCTATACAAACATTTAAGAAGACAAGTAACAATGGATACCAACACTTTTCATAGACCACGTAAGAATATACGAATATCGTGTTTTACAAAAATTACCGTGGACAGCCGGAATATGAAATATAATGTTGTACGTACATACATACTTTGCCAAAGTTGTAAAATATAACTTACAGTGCAAGCAACTTTACAATTTATGGAAATAAACTACATCCTTTAAATATATGTTATATTAGTACAAAGCAGTTATTTAAATGAAGATCTTTTGTTTTATTTTTTAGTATTATCAATTTTATTTATGGTCATGGCGCAGGCGAACAAGCCTGCGACCGTAAACGTGGGTTCTATTCTCACTTGGAGAAGCGAATTAACAAGTGTCTTAATCAAAGAAGAGAAAGAATTGTCTTGACACTAGGTGCCCCTGCCTCCCCTGCTATGTGCCCAAATAAATTTTCAAGTCTTTTCAAGTCTCAATTTTATAAGTTGTTTGAGTAAAAGAAATTATAACAAAATATTTTGACACGTAGATTTTATAATGAAAAAAATATTAACTGTTTCAAATACGCAGCTTAATATACAATAATACCAATTATTTATTTCCGTTATAAAGGATGGAAGCGTCTGCGCTCATTTATTTTTATACCTAAAAAATGAATCAAGATTCGTCAACAGTTTGGACGTAGGATTTATTTTATCATTTCACGATTTTTATTCATACTGTATAACGTGTTACGCAGTTAACGAATAGATACAAAAAACGTAAACACCTACTACTACAAAAATTTTACTAACCGTTGCCGATCTGCCGCGTTCCATTTTCAAAAACACACCAGAACGAGAAAGGGATATCTTTCGTTCTATTTTACACAACTACCTATTTATCTATAATAAATCTAAACAACGTTCAACTTCACCGCCAATACTTCCCATTTTTTTTTCGAAAGGACTTTATTGCTGTTGACCTGGACTGGTCTTGACAGCGTCACCGGGTACCTACGAATCGATTTCGTGAATGAGGCGTGTGATGTTGTCGCTTTGATTAATTATTTTTTAAAAATAACTTTAATTTTTGCCAAAATCCCTTTTGTTTCAATTGTATTATTAGCCTTTTTTGTGTTATTAGAAAACTATGCTTTCATTTAAAGTGGTGATGATAAAACACTCTGTATAATGTGTATTTGTAAAAGAACATTTGTAATTTTTTTAATTTATGATTGTTAAATAGTAAAAACGTGTTTTTATTTCGTCGCTTTGTCTCTCTCTGGTTCCACCGCCCAACACATAAACAAATCTCGGGGCTTATCCTTGACTCTAGATTGTCTCTCCTCTCGGAGGGTGTTTACTCTTGGTTCCCTGGTACCTGCTGAATGAAGCGACTATATGAAGAAAATTAAAACTAACAACTTAAAATAAAATGAACTAACAACAAATTTTTAAGACTTACTAATAAATTTTAGCTTTTCGGTGCGCTTAAAAATATATTTCTGTACAAGCTTCACAAGTTCATCTCGTTTAGTATTTGATTCCCACACGGGCGAATGAAATATATAAAAATATTTTTTCATTTCTTCGCTCCTGGTAACAAGGCAAGCGCGGGGTTAAGTTCCGCCACGCAATGCCTCTAGAATTCAGAGGAAACTGGGGAACGGGGAACTTAATGGAAACGGAGTGTATTACCTAGTTCCCACTGCCTCCCCTGCTACGTGCGGGATGCAGCGTGAAACTAAAAAAATAAATAAACATAACCTATAAAATTCTCTTTTATTTACCCTTTCATAGAGATCCTAATAATTTATTTTATTCTTTTTAAATAACATCACAGCCTATTCAACAAAAACATAATTTTAAAACCTAATTGTATCTACTTTAGTACTACAGTAGTTTTTCAGTAGGGCCTCATTTGGTCTAATCACGTCTTATTTTTAGAGTAAGTGTGCTCGACTCGACTCGAGCGTTATCTCGAGTCAGTCTAAGTTCTGGCAGTCTGAAAGCCGTCTCCTTTGATATACCTACGAGTGATTCTGTATTGATTTATATTAATAGTACTATATTGATGGATTCATAAAAATAAAACTACTTATTTGTATTTAATGATGCACCGGTGTTGGTTTTTTTAAATTGTTTTATTATATTGTTAAGGTAGCGTTTGT
>DWMY01002886.1:0-11004 GCA_018249775.1 Heliconius hecalesia formosus
GCGATTACAGTCGCACGCTTGCTCAATTAATATCTATGATATAATATAAAATGTTTTAGATTTCTTTACATACTAGCTTGCTTGCTCGCTTGCTACTCGTATGGCCAAGTGGTATTAACTAAGATTTGTCCATCATAACTCTGACCGAAAATATTTTCGTACGTATTAGTTATGTACATACGTACATTGGATTATATATGGACTATCCAACAGAAACGAAGAAATTATTCCTGAGATTAATGTGTTCAATCAAACAGACTCTTCACCATTATATTATTAGTTATAAGTTTTGATAATTTTGTGGTGCAGCTTAAATTAAATACGATGTTGTTGTGCTGAACTTTGCTTATCTATCTTTGCGTATCTAGAACATGCTGATTTATTTAGGCTTTGTGATGATGGTTGTATATTTGTATGTTTGTCTATAGACATCTCAAAGACTGGATGATATATTATGTTCGTTTTTTATTTAAACGTTGTATACATAATAAATAATAAAAACGCAACATTACCATCTTAATTAAAAATCACAGTTGATGACTGTCCTTACTAACAAAATTTTAAGCACCTGTAAAAAATAGTTTAAATGAAAGCAATAAAGTAAAAACCGTATATCCAATGAACAACAACGATGACGCGCCAGAACAACCAACAAGCCAACCAGCACCAATCGAATCATCACCCGTTGATTAGACATCAATGGTTGGCAAATTATCGATATTATTATAGATATTACAGTAATTATCCGGCAAACTGCCCCAGGATAGCGACTATTCGATAGCCCGAAATCGCTTATTCACGGTCGCTAGTTGCCCGCTGCCCCGACGCTGTACGCTGTACGCTGTACGCTGGACTGCGCAGCTGTTCTGTTGAGTGCTATGGAGTAAACGAAAGCGATTTGGTCAATAATTTAGTTCAAAGAACATATAATATTTGGCTATCGAAAACACTTATTGGAAATATTATATTAATACTACATGATATTGAGACTTGGCTACAGGATGGAATTGAATCAAACTCGTTGAAGTTAAATCTTACTTATGATATTGTTTATATTTTGATTTTATTTAGTTTCTCTGATTACTGAAATAATTATTTGAATCGCTAAGCGATTAAAATTGTATTTATATTTTTCACTGTATCCCACACATAGCAATGTAAGTAGAGAGAATCTTATTTCCAGTTACTTCGTTCTTCCGCCAGTGTGTTGAGTGACGGAACTCAACCCCGCTTTTTGTCTTTTGACCGCCTATAACTTACACCTCACACGTCGTAACGTGGTCGCGACACGCCACGTCTTGTTTATTTTAGCTGTCGGAAGCCGCTCTCGTTACCTCATATTTTCATTACTAGCCGCTATTGTTGCAAGTGACTTGCAATCATTTGTTACAAATTAAAGCCTTTTTACGTTTCCGTTTCCACCCGTCGAGTGTAATCATTGATGCGTCGTTGAAAGTCTAGTACATTGTTATAATATAGCGTTAGCAGATCGATTTGAATATAAATATGTATGGGTATATCAGATACCGGCACAGATATTAGAATCATAAGATTAGAAAGAGCTACTTTATAAAATTCTTATTATATTTAAATATGTCCTCGTGTTTGTGGATTTTGATTAAAAGAACCTAATAACCTACAAATTTATCCAGACCTGGAAAATTATTTTCTTTATATAAATTTTCAACAGAAGATTAAATCCATAAAAAAGGCTTAAATCTTTAGAGTTATATGTAAATAGTAACACTTATATAGTTCATTAAAATAAGCTGTCATGTGATATTTCGATCCCATATTCAATCTGTTCTGAATATCTTATATGAATCTAAAAAATTGTGAGGATGTTTGTTTCCACTATCACAAAAAAAACACTGAACGGAGTTTGAAACTTTATTGTAATATAGCTTATACATTAAAATAACACATAGACTACAATGTATGTAAAGAGTTTTTATAATTTAACTATAATATAGATAACAATGAATTAGAGCGGACGAAGTCGCGTTTGGGTTACTAGTTATACTATTACCTAGAAATTTTATGTGAAGACATATTGTTATTTTAAATTAAAAAAAAGTAGATATTTCTAACTCAAATTATCACCTCATTATATTTGGTACCATTTTTGTAAAAGAGGTTTGCATCAATAAAATCTGCTGAGGATCGCAGCTTAGATAGTCAAGTAAAATAAGAAAGTAATAATTAATTTCAGCTTTTACAAAAATAACTTATACATCACATGAAATATACTACAAAGCAATCTTATTAGTAGCGTGCCCATTCACAGTTACTCCGCTAACTCAATAATCAATCCTAAACTACCGGTTACTCAACAAATAAGTAACAAAATAACCAGTTACAATGATCCACACGCCTCCCAATTACGCAAAGCGGAAGCTTTTAAGCTGTCGCCGTTAACCGCGTATTAAGTTATTGACTAATCAGAACATGTCGGACGCAGGGCAAATTGTATAATAACCAGTTAAGGCGGCGGCTATAGCTGTACTGTACGGAGCGTCAGCCGATGCTGTCGTCATTGTACCACAAATTGCCGGCAAATTGAGAACAGACGAGACGCAATCGCAACTCCATTTAACGCACGCCTGTACCTGATTGGTAGACACGCCCTCCGACACTCCGCCGCGCTCCTCTTTTCGAGACTCCGCTCAAAGCTCGCCGAAGAAATGGAATTATGCAGTTCGTAAATAACGCCTTTTGTGAACTCACTTGCCTTATTTAAACTGTCACCGACTTCAGAGCGGTGGCGTCTTGTAATGAAATTGCGGACTGGCCGCGTGGTGGACGGCGTACAGGGTGACGGGTGACGGGTGACGCTAGCCCCGTGATAAATTAAGGCGTGTCTCATGCTTCATTTCATTTAGAACGGGTTAATCCATTAATTGCTACTATTACATTCGCTCAAAGACGCCAGTTTTGCCTTAGTAAGCATGTATGTTTTCATTGACGCTTTTGAATTAAACATTGTTTTCACATTAGTTATTTTATGTTATTACACCAGAAATATATATATATTTTATTGTTCTATAATTTGTTCTCATAAATATTGTATTTCTACAAGTATGCTTTGTAATATTGTTTAAAAAAACTACTCAAAAATAAAAAATATTTATACAGTAAAGCAACTTTCTCCAAAAATCTAATTAAATATCAAGATCTAGAAACAAGGCCAGTCGTGGCGCAGTGGCACAGGGTGTGACTGTAAAATCGACTGGTTGTGGGTTCGATCCCCACTCGAGGAGATGAAATATTTATTTAAATTTATATTTCCATTTCTTCGCTCTGGTGTCGAGGTAAATAAAGCGCGGCGTTGAGTTCTGCCACTCAACACGTAATGCCTCCAAAATTCGGCAGAAAGTGGGGAACGGAGTGTCTTAACACTAGGTTCCCTCTGCCTACCCTGCTGTGTGCGGGATGAATTTATCTAGAACACTATACATACAAATATCAACTATTATTTGCAAGTTGAATCACCCAATAAATGTTAACAAAACAATATAAACATAACAATTACGAGAGTGATTCAATTTAATACACTATACTATTTATAAAGTAGCGGGCGCAGCGCTCGCCCCTGAGGGCGCCCGTCCCGCGGGACGATTTGCACGCTTATCCCTTTGTGTAACAGATTAGATATTGTAGCGAGTGTTAGTCCTCCACCAGATGATATTCACGCTCGATATAATCAGGCATTGGGAAGAATTTACTATTAGACCGTCTTACTATTACCCGGAGCTTTTAGGGAAAGGTTGTTTGATTTTGGGCTACTTTTGTATCTATTGTATTGTGTATTGGTTAGTTTATATTAGTTTATTTTACGTTATATCGGCATCCTAGCGCTGTCGAAGTAGTTTGATTACAGATATTGTAAATTTTAATGCTATTAATATGCTGATAAGTCAATGAACAGTTTTGGACTTCGTTCGTATCTGAAACGGAAAGAAAAGGCAAAAGCCAGTAACTATATGTGGCTATACTCTCCCACCTGTGTACGTGATCAGTACGAGTGAGTAACAGTCGTTATAATTAATCTTAAATCTCCATTCTCAATTTCATTATCTTATAATTTTTTTTAATCACTATCGATTGAGTTGCAAGAAAGCAGACTCGCTATAATAATACCAGTCCTAATATAACTAAGGTCATTACAAAGTCAGAAGTATTTAGGTAGCTTGTTTGGTTTACTCCGAAATTACCCGCTGTTACAACTCTTCACTATTCGCTTTCCAACTCTAGATCTAACATCGCGTGGGCGCCCAACAAATTGTTTTGCAAGCGATACAAATTCGACCCTTTAAATAATACGTCCAGTGGCCAAGATCCTTATTTCGTTTTAGATGTTGCATCGACAGGGCTCCTCTTGAACTGGTGTTTGTCACATACAAGTAATAAATGGTTGGGTAGGAGTAATTCCCTCGCACGGCGCTACGCATCATTAACGCGCCCGAATGTGCTGCCAAATTAACAATTACACGAACCTTTGTGCCTCTATGTTAATTAGGAAATTCAGTGCGCGCCGAGTAACGTATACATACGTGTACCAGCGCCAATTATACGAGTAGCTCGCGAGGTGTACGGAGGATTGTCTGCCGAAATACTAAGTCGTTATGCATCATTATTAAATTTGTTTCATCATTATTAAAATGTGTCAGCGAGAAGATTTGGAAGGTTTTGAAAATGTCGTGATTTTAATACTGGTTTGAATCTCATAAGTTATTTATATACTTTTTTTTTCAAAAACGTATCTCGCATATAGCTCGGTGGGCTGAGAGAACTTAGTGTACAACGAAAAGTGGGGAACAGAGTGTCTTAATACTCATCCTAAATTCAATACAATGCATGTAGTGTTCATTTTAACATTTGTATCTAAAAATAATTGTTGAAGTTTTGTAACTGTTAACATATTGTCATGACGCTCAATGTCTATTAACATTTTAATTATTAGTTGTATGCGCTTAAGGCCCTTATGGTAGGTTTGGATTTCCATTCAGGGGAAATAATTATTTGGAAAGAAGACAGCGCAACATTGAGTTTCACTATTTGGAAATTGGAATGTTTGTACACTAACTCCCCTATGTCTACCACGAAATATACAACATTCAGCATGAATCTAAAAAAACTTTTAAAACCATATTGTCTTATCATAATAAGATAACATAATATTTTGATATAGTGCTCGAGTGGAGGCTCATGAAATTTATAGCTCTCGGCACATTCTATAGCATTTGTATCGTTGCTGTTCTGTACTGTATGTACTGTGGTTTTTTTTTTAAATTATATAGTTATTAATTTATCTTATTTTTTTTATAGAGTAAGTAGAAAAACTCAACAACATAATGTAAGATCCCGTCCATAAATGGTGTTAATTTACTTTCCAATATTTCAAAATTTGACCTAAAATCAATGTACGTATATACCCAATTTTTTCCGTTCTTAGCCATCTGATGGACCATGCACAGCCAAATCTACGCAGTGTTTTAAGTTGTAATTGAAGAGTATAGGCACTAAGTGTGAATATCCCGAACGGATCACGGAACGAAAAAAAAACAAATAGTACGAGATTTGTAGTCCGAACTTAATATTAATGTTTTCAAAATAACATCAAAATCACGAAAACCAATAGACCGTATTAAATAATCAAAGAGATTTAGAAAACAGGATTTCCCATCGCACCGCCGCCGGCACAAACAATTACGAGTGACTAATTCCGTTGTCGCCTAATCTTGGCCGCAATTAGACTGTCAGCGGCTCGCGCGAACCAATCAATATGGGCAGACCGCCCGCCCGCGCCCGCCGGCGCCCGCTCCGTGCCCCGGCCCCACCGTGCACCGCGAGCTGCTCGGTGCTGGTAACGTTGTATTACATGTCCAAATGAACATATTTAAACTTATCGATCTGGTCTTATCATTTTTTTTTAATGAAATCCTTTAAATAATATTAAAACTTCGAAGAAGAAAAATGATATACTTACTAATTCAACCGCGCTAGGGATAAAGTGTAAGGCTAGTTCAGTTTAGTTTTTTTTACTATATCACTTCATTCATTCATTAAAATCACACCGGATAGAGCTAAAATATATAAATATAACATTCTGATTTCTACTTTCCTTCCATTTCCATTCCATTGAGATATTTAGAAGATTGAATCTAATACTGCTTTTAATTGTTTTAATAAAAAAACTCAATTGATAGTATGAACCTAGAGTAGAGTACAATCGAATAGTTCGAGTTCTGGAGACGGCACACTCACTACTTAAAGTTTATTGAATGATGGATGACGATATACAATTGAAATCGAATGTGTGTCGTCATCCATGTTTATGAAAGAAACTAATAGTCATAGAAAAATAGCATGCTACATATAAATTAATAACAAATTTTATACGAAATTTATTTATATCTGGAGTGAGGACTCTACATGATCACAACCCACCTGGTGTACGTTACTTACCCGCATTGACAGTTTGTTGAATTCTATTATTTATTGACCGCGTCAATGAAATAATATAATAGTAAGAGAAAAATAACATAAGTAAAGAACACTACATGAAACCACACACCTAGAGCACGGTAGAGCGCCGTGTAGCACGTTCTCGTATGGAAATGAGCCGGTGCCGGCAATTGATTGCATTTTCCGAATAATTTCACCTCGGCGCACATTGTTGGCGCAATCAGGAACCTTTGTAATGATTCATTTTATTATAGCCTTATTGGCATACCTTCATACGTTCCACCAATTTCTGCTGATAATGCAAATTGTTTCTAGTCGTTCTCGTAGGTTACTGTCTTTTGGTATAATTATAGAGTCGTTAGAATTTTTGGTGTAATGGAGATGACATTCAAGTTAGCCGATTGATATTCGTACAACGCCTCCATATAAAAACTCTTCCGTTACCGAGTGACTGACAGACTACGCACAGTCCAATCTATTGGACTTAGAGTGTTGAAATTAGATAGGTAGGTTACTTGAGGAGTGTAATGAAGTGCATAGAAAAGAATTAACGAAATTCCTACGGGAACGGAAAAACAACGACATTTTTACATTTCACGTCTTTATGTCCAGGCAGACAGAGTTGCAGATGATAACTAGTATAATATAAATAAAAATATTTATATATGCTGAAAGTAAATACTAAAGTGATCTTTCACTATTTTACAGTAAACACTATACTGAATAATTTCATTGTCTGTCATAACTTATTAAGGTTATTTATTAAATGTACAGATATTTTTTAAATTAGAGACAAAGCAAAAACAAAATATTATACAGTATTACTTTATATAAAATAAAGGACAATTCATAATATTGTTTCTTAGAATTCTAATAAATTCTACAAAATAATCATAATATGTTGTGCATTAATTAATAAAATAAATATTGGAATGAGAACAACTTTGAGTATGACGTATGTACTCGAGTACACGAGTATGTAGAGCTGAATATAATAGGGAGGAGTATTAATTTGCAGCGCGGATCGAGTTTAATTAACAAATTTAATTAGAAATTAACTGTTTCGCAGAGACGAGCGGCGAACTAGGGTTGCCACACCTACTCACGTTACATATTTATTGGTTTTACTATATTTTTTGTGACATAATAAACTTTTTTAATACTATTTTTTATATTAACGTCAGTGTCAAATAATAAGAAAAATATAACTTAAATTGAGGCTAGTTACGTTACGTTTTCAAGTGTAATTATATAAATTTGTTAAAGCCCTGTTTATACTTTTAGTCTTATTATTGACGGTGATTCTTTTTGTAGTATTGTTATTTTACTCCATGCGTTTATTTTACTCAATAATTTTAATATTCACTCCTCCAAATAACCTTAAAAACAAACAGCATACTCATAACGCTATTTCACAAATATATTTTTGTATGTAAAATTCAATATAACTTATTCCGTTAGCCCTGAGTAAGCACACAGTTCGGTCCCAAATTTCAAAATTGAATCTAGCCGCTGTATACGATAATTGGTTTGGTTTATATGCTTAGTTACTGCGGCGAGTAGCTCGCTTTCAATTACAACCAATCACAACGTTTGTGCTGAAATATGTCATTATCTATTCCGACTATTCCGTTCATTAAATCTACTGTTCACGTTTAGTTTGTTTATGTTCTCTATATTCTATAGTAATGATTTGTATTGTAGACGTATTGTATGTTTGTTTGCGTTTATGATAGAGTTTGTTAAAAACTTTTTTTAAAATTACATTTTGAGAAAGCAACAGTTGAGTAGCTTTTGTCGAAAAGTGGGTAAAAGAAGAAATTTAATGAGAATGGAATGTCTTACTCTAGGTTCCCAGATTTCCTCTGCCTACACTGCTATGCGCGGGATACAGCGTGAAAATGAAATCTTTTTGGCTCTTTAAAACAAAACTGTCATTTTATTTAATGTTTATGCTACATATACGGAGATTTAGTACTATTTTAATGTTCTTTAAAAATTTAAAAGTCATTCATCTATCATAGCCTATTCTAGTAAATATTATTTTGATTTATTTTCACTCTATATTGGATCTTATTAAAAATATATATTTTTTTAAAATTTTCAAATGTAAATTTTTTGAGCTATTACGACTAAAGTTCTAGCGATGTATAGAACAAATATAATGTTTTATGGTAGGGCTCTACATTTCGTAAATTCTATTATATATAATGACGATACGTATTTGGGTCTCAGATAGACTGCCTGCCAAGCTTTATATTCAATCGGCAACTTAAAAATATTTGCAAAAGTTTATTTTGTATTTGAAATTGTTTATAGATAACATGCAGTGAATTTTGGAAGTCTCGATTACTTTACATACGTTTTTAACCTAACAATATGATAGTGGATAGTGGAAAAATATATATTTTTTTTATTTACAAAGAAATATACTTTTTTAAGTTTTTTTTTACTAACTGTTAAACCTCCCCAAAGCTGGCATAATTAGTGTTAGTGACAGCTCAATCCAATCAGCTCACTGCTATTTTTCGAAAACTTAATTAAAGCCTTAACGTCTTTGTCGACATGATGACTGCGGGTAATGTTTGTATTAAGGCAGCTTTCTTGTTCTAGTTAAAACAAAAGGCAAACTAGACAGACTTGAAATCCATTACGCAACTCACACTATTCGGATAGAGCGTAGAGAAAAAAAAAGAGTAATTTGGCAAATATCTAGCAGAAACTCGGTTTTGTCCATATTACTAATTATGGATAATTCGTCTAAATTCGACGAAATTCGATAATTATTGTCAATTATCCCCATTTTGACTTCATTTGACCCGAGGGGAATAATTTCTATAAGAAACTAAAAATTTTCTTCCACAGGTTTGGTTCCAAAACCGTCGAGCCAAGTGGCGCAAGACCGAGAAGTGCTGGGGAAGGTCGACCATCATGGCGGAGTACGGTCTCTATGGAGCCATGGTCCGTCATTCTCTACCTCTACCAGAGACTATTTTGAAGAGCGCGAAGGAGAATGACAATGTTGCGCCCTGGCTGCTAGGTAAGCATATAGAATATTCTTTCCATCTTATAATTTTTTCTATCTTGTTAATTATAATTTCTGTGGTTTGCATGCAATTTATAGTAGCACGATTTTATACATGTAATATTATGTTTCTTAAATGTAGCAAGAAGATATGTGATCTATATATCTTAAAGAATCAACTAGAGATTTAAAGAATTTATTAATACTTTAAATTCTCTTTGATCCTTAAGGCATAGTTATTAAGAATAAAAAAGATTGCACTAATAGATTTTTTTTGAGTGTCACATAAAACAAACTTACGTCACTAACTATCGGGAGATATCCTTTTTAAAGTAATAAAATAACTTTATTAGAAGAAGTTAAGCTCATTTTAGTTGACTGTAGCGCTTTGGAAGCTTTTGCATGCTTTGTATAAGCTGAAAACTAAAAAAAAATTGTAGAGCAACGTTCTTTATTCTGTAGACTTATAACCTTATTAGTTGTAACAATTCAAATGAGATCTTTTTACTGCAAATATTTAGAAAAATGCAACTCTTTAAATTCATTCTATAATATTATTTTCGATTTCAAATAATATTTTAAAATTCAATACCCAATGTGTTCATATTTAATTATTTTGAACGGATTTTAAAGAAATTTAATTCCGACTCTGTTCCATATTAGTAACTACATGATTTATGACCTAAACACTAATATCCGGGTTGTAGTAAAAAATGTCTGACGTGATGATTTTGTTCAAGAGTCGAGCGGGAGAGCGGCGGGGCGCCCGTAGCGCCGGCCCGGACCGCCGCCGCCCGGTGAGTCCCCATTACTTCTATACTGGACTATGCTTTAATTAGCTTGAACAAAATCAACACTCAGATCACATTGGTTTCGATAATTAACCTGTAATTACCCTCTAATTAGGTAATAAGTTGAGATTATAAAAATTTTAGAAATACCTACTTGCGCTTCTTTTGTGAGCAACTTTTAAGATGTTTTTTACAAAAATAGAATTTTGGAATTAAAAAAGACTTTTTAATGTGGCCAACTTGTTACTATAATATTTATGTACTTTTTTCATCCCTTGTCGATTGTGTTTTATGTAAATGTAATTTTAAAAAATCATTAACATTTATTAGTAGCTTGTTGAGTAGGAGTATTAAATAATATAGAGTAGCTGATGTATCACTCCGTTCCCTATTTATATTTATATCATAGAGATTGCATGTTTGATAAAAATGAATACTGTTATCTAATAAGCTAAAAGAAATTCATTAGCTAAAGGAAAATCATATAATATCGTATATTATATAAGAAGTAAATAGCTATAGTTAAAAAAAACCACTTTACAAAATGTCACACCGCCCAATCCTATTAACTATTACAAAATAGCTAACCCAACAGAGCACTAGTGAGTCAGTAAAAACCGAAATCATTTTATAAAAGAGATCTTCGTTAAAAACACACTCGCGTTAGACTTCACACAGACAAAGATACGTATAATTTTTAATCTTGACTACAAGAGATGT
>DWMY01002887.1:0-11003 GCA_018249775.1 Heliconius hecalesia formosus
AAAAAATAATATAATACAATCTGTTCTATAGTCCCTTGAAGCACAATAAAATCAAGTTTCTAGTCAACGCAATCAATAAATACAAGCGTTCGTGCATCGATTTTACTACATTTTGTATGAAATTCTTCTTAATTCTTCTCCATTTCACAGTTTGATAAAGATATTGAAAGTTAAGAGCAAAAATTATTCCATCATCAAGGAAATTTTATGAAGATAAATTATATACTCAATTTTATGGCAAATGCATCATTTAAATAAAACTATGTTTAGCTTCAAAATTCTTTAATCTATAAAATTTTTAATATATACATAAAATAAATAATTTGTAAATGATCGCTGTCTGTATCTCTAACGTACGTTAGAGATATACGTAAAAGCATTTATACATGTAACTATAAATTATATTGAATTATTATGTGTACTTTAGGCTTGGATAAAGAAGAGAAATACCAGATTAGCTTTTTATATATAGCAGTGTTAATAATATATGTATATGACAATACGTCATTGTACCAATCATTCTGCTTTAAAGTGCCGAGGAAACCGGGTCGTATAAATTTTCAACTCATTAAAACTTTACAAGGAACCCCGAAGAAATTAAAGGGGTCCCAACTGTTAATCCTACTGAACTATTGGACTTGTTTTGTTTTTCTTTTTAGTTTTATTCTGTCGAGGTTAGAACAATGTTTCTTTAATTATTTTATCATAACCTAAAATTATGATGAAATAATTTAAAAAACGATTCGACCTCGACACAATAATCTATTTGTTCGAGCTTGTCACTATTTTAGCTAAATTATTAGCGCCTGTTCCTATTTTAATGAAAATATACTGAACTCATATCCCCAATGGGGATTGAGGACCATGGGGACCAAATCCCACATAAAGTGATCCATGTATTGGCTCGAGTATCTAAACCATATAAATACAATAATAGAATATGTATGATAGCTTTTTAAAAATATTCTCTTCGTTTTTCGAAAACTCTACATCTCATTCTAACAAATTGATACGATATCTAATAAGTAAATCAGAAAATTATCTTCTTCTGTCATCATAACATTATGTACCCATCGATACATAATGTTACGATACCTATATACGATTATAGTAATCTTACAAGGCATATAAAAAATGTTTAGTTTTGGCAACTAATTTCTTCCACGTATAATTATAATAAAGCCTTTTATTCTGAACTGCTTATCATCTATGACAATTCTAGTTAACGATCCAATAAATGAACTAAAACTAATAAACTAAAGTTGATAAATTACAACTAATCAATTATTTCGCGTTAGCTTGTCTTTCGCAGGTCAGTTTGCCAGTCGGCAAAGGCCTCCTCTAATTTCTTCCACGTAATACATACAAAATATTTTATGTTAAATAGATCTTCAGTTTATACCTACTGAATAAAGATACATCTTAAAGGAAAGTAAAATATTTTTCGATTCAATGGTAGCGCAATGTAGATATCTGACAAATGCAAACTCACAGTCGTTAGTCAAATCGAGTATGCGCCTTACTTGGAGGTAAATGTACCTTACCTATATTTATTGTAAAAGTATATTTCTGACTCGGCCGGGCAAACACCAAAATTGTAGTCTGTCCCACATCACGCGTTTCCCGTCGGATGAATTAAATGAAGGCATTCTAATTCACAGATAATTCAATCAGATTGTAAAATATTTACATCCTGTAAAATAAATATTTCTCCACATGGGATTTAGAAATTGACGTCATATGTCTTGTCAGAAAATTCAACGTCGCGTCGACCAAACGACTTCACGTATAACATATAAAACAAACAATTATAGGAGAATTAATAAAATTTCACCTCAGTGAACTCACTTTTGTGTAGACCAGTACATTCTATATACGTTTGAGAACAGCGGTCTTTAACTAAATGTGTCGAGTGACTGAATGCATGGCCTGTGGGTACCCGGACTCGAGCACTATCCATATGGGTTAGGTACCGTTGTGCACGAATCTGGATCACGATGTGTATGGTCGGATGAGCGCTGCCTGTACCAAATGGCTGGAGTTCACTGGTTTAGTCTACGATCGCTCTATACCGGCCAAACTCAAGGAGCTGATATACAAGAGCAACATAACATTCGGCCGGTTTCTTTATTATTATTCTCTATTAATATTCTCTTTATTATTCTCGAGACACTCAGGAGCTTCATATCACGGAAATTATGTTGAAATATCGATCGATCTAATCGCATACGTTACACATTCACTCGAGGTAGTCTTGGAGTCCATTACGTAGCGGATAAGCTCCAAGAGCGTCGTCTAAAATGGTATAGCCACATTAAGCGCCGGCCTAGGAACTATGTAGAATGCAAGTGCCTTGCCATGATTTTCCCAGGAGTTAGTCCTCCCAGACGCCCAAGTACGTGCTGATTGGATGTCGTGCCGCAGGATATTAGAGCCAATGGTCTAACCAGGACGTTAAAAACTGTGCAAATTGGAGTTGGTTGAGCAGGAAGGTAGATCCTGGTAAAGCGGGATTAATACCGGGAGGAAGAATAATATATTCAACGTTAAACTGTATACGTACTATAACATATATTATACTTTAATACCGACGTACTTAGCGTATTGCCATTAAATATAAAATAGGACCTGCATAAGGGAAAATGCTAGTTATATTAAAAAAATATATATTATTTTTTATAATGTTTTATATATACATACTTGTACTGATGAATATATATGTAGGTGGTAATTATCTACTACCGAAAAAACAAAGTACAAAACTTAAGAAACAGAAGACGCAATTTTATTGCAAAATTTTCTTGTTTCTCAAATCTGGGGTGATCTAATACACTAAAGCTTACTTTATACTATTAACTCTATATTATATACTATTCTTTTAACATTTTTACATTTTATCATACATTTCTAAAACCTGCGATTTACACAAGCACCCTATCAGGTCAAGTTTATGAATAAATTATTGCGACCTTCTATACTGAAGTCAAAGAGTATGAATGAAAGCATGATAAAGTACTAGAGGGTCAATATGTAAGAAGGTGGCAACTTTATATATAACTATATAAAATATAATAACTCACTTAGATATAATAAATTATATATAAAATTTTTAATGTTCGAAGGCATTATGATTATAATATATTCTTTTTTATTATTATTTTTATTTAGCGTCGTGCTGTATCCCGTACACAGGGATAGGCAAATAGAACCTAGTGTTAAGACACTCCGTTACGTATTTTACGCAGAATTTCATAGGCATTGCTTATTGAGTGGCGGAACTGACCGTCGCGCTTTGTCTAGACACCAGAGCGAAGGAAATGAAAATATTAAATATTTAATTTCCTCGAGTGGAAGTCGAACGTACAACCAGTCGTGTTTACAGTCACATTTGCGCCCCTGTGCCAAAAAAAAATACCAGTGTAGAATTTTACACCGTATATAAAACATTAAAACAAAACAAATTAATTTATGGCACCTACGTTGAAGCTTACTCATTGATTTATGCATGTTGTTCGAAGTGCAGAAGTTTGATATGCAGATCATTTCTCTCTATTAGTCTTTGAAATATTGGAAACTAATTTAGACTGGTTATCTTATTGGATGGGACAAGGCCAGTCGTGGCGCATGGCCACCAGCGTGTGATTGTGAAAGCAATAGGTTGCGTATTCGATTCCCACTCGGGGGAATTCTTTTCTTCGCTCTGGTGTAGGGGCAAAGTGCGGCTTTGAGTTCCGCCACTCAATACGCAATGCCTCCAGAATTCGGCGGAGCATGAGGAAAGGAGTGTCTTAACACTTGATTCCCTCTGTGGGATACAGCGTGAAGCTTAAAAATTAATCTTCTTGGATATCTAAGTCTGATGAAAAGTCAATAATGGCACAGGGTGGATTTGACTTTTGAAAGTGAATATAGCAGAGTAGATTGCATTTTTATTTTTTGAATTAAATACAAGGAATTTCATAAAATGAAATTTATCATTGTTTAGCGACTTTATTGCATGGAATTTTAAAGAGGAACGACACAATTTTATTCAATTTTTTTTTTATTTCATATTTATCTGTATGTGTTTATTTGAATTGAAATATTAAGATGAAGTAAATTTGTTATTAAATTTTAAACTTCTTTTCTTAATTTTAGTTCATATATTATATTTTTAGAACTGAGCTCGTATCCGTAACATGGTGTGTTTGAAAATGAAGTCACGTAAAAGCAGCTCAAATTGCCTTCTCAAAGCGCGTGGCTGGATCCATTGAGGCTACTATTTTAAAATTATATAAGGAATCTACAGACTAGCTCTATTTTAATATTAATATGTGAACAATAATTATTTGAAAATCAACAATACATCCATGAGGCCAGTCGTAGCGCAGGGGTTGATTGTAGTTTCGATCCCCACTCGAGGAAATGAAATATTTATTTAAGTTCATATTATCATTTCTTTGCTCTGGTGTCAAGGTAAAACGCGGCGTTGAGTTCCTACACTCAATACACAATGCCTCTAGAACTTGGATTTGAAAACAAACAGGAGTTTCGGGACGGAAACAAATGGTAAACGGAGTGTCTTAAAACTAGTTTCCCTCTGCCCACCCTAGTGTGTGCGGGATACAGAGTGAAACTGATTATTTTTTTTTTAATAATACATCTTAACACTGAAAACATGTCACAACATAGATATAAAAAAAATGTTAAATATATTAATAAAAAAAAACCACATACGAGTATTCTTTTCTTTTTAGATTCACGGTCTATCTCAAGTGTTTCAGGATAAGTAGAGAGAATCTAGTGTCACGATACTCCATTTTGCGCCCACACGAAGTATAAATGAGAGTGTTGAGTGACGAAACTCTAATCTAAACTTAAAAAAAAAACATAAAATAATTACAAAAACATTATTTGTTAAATTACCTCACTAATAAATCTGAAACTAAATCTGCATATTTCCTATACATGGGTAGTAATTAATACAGCCAACCTCTACGTGGGTAACTGGCTATTACGACCCGCTTGTTAATTGAGGGCGTTCCCTCGGCTCCACGTTCGTTAATTTTCTCTCCTATTTTCACAGCAATTCTATGATACGAAAACTACCTATTAGCCACACGAATATAAATCGATATGACAAGAACCCGTATTAGTGAGCCTAGTCGTGGCGCAAGGGCAGTGTATGGCTGCAAATGCGACTGGTTGTGGGTTCGATCTCCACTCGAGGATATGAAATATTTATTTTAATTTATATTTTCATTTATTCGCTCCGCGCGGTGTCGAAGCAAAGCGCGGTGTTGAGTTCCGCCACTCAACACCACATCTAATTTGATGTTTTTTAACAATGCATCTGTAAACGTGACTGGTTGTGGTTTCGATCTCAACTGGATATGAAATGTTTATTTAAATGTATATTTTTTTATGTCTTCGCTGTAAATATACGTATAAAGCTCCAACGGGAATTTCCATAATTAACAGAATTTCGATAATTCACATATACTTCAGTATAGGTACATTAATGTTGTGTTAATTATTCGAATAATTTAATTGTATTTTATGAAATATTCTTTTTAGGGTTCCGTACCTCATAAGGATAAAAACGGAACCCTTTATAGGACATTTTCAGATTGTTTTCCGTCTTTCGGTCTGTCAAGAGCACTCATGTCTAGATTGAGTGGACGTATCGACCTAAAATTTATATCAAACAAATTTTATATATTTATAACAAATTATGTCTATGGTCCCTTGAAGCTTAGAATAGAAGAAGATCAACTTTCTAAGTCAACGCAATCAAAAGATGCGAGCGTTTGTGTCTAGTAAAAACTAGACACAAACGTTGCATTATGTATAAAATTCGTAATCAAAACCTATAGGGTACTTCTCGTGGACATACAATTATGAAATTTGACAAGAAGTTTGATTTGCAGTACAAGTAAAGAAAAAAATTAAATATCATGAGTTACATCAAACAAGTAGAAGCTTGCTGAAGTATATGTCGAGAAAAATAAATATGTAAAGAAAATATGAAAAGTACGTCAGAAAACACATTCAACTAGCACTTTAAATTCTGAACAAGAAATGTTGGCATTGTCTCAAAACTTCTTCTTTCTCTTAAACTGATATACTAAAAGTTCGGATCGTTCTTCAGCAAAATTTATATTCCTTTCTTTTAATATAATTTCTTTTACATGACATTTTTTATTTACTGTAAATAAGAAAAATGACATGAAATATTATATTTACTGTTAATAAGAAAAAATCTAATAACTGCAAAAAAATACACATTTGCTAAAATATTTTAAAAACTTAAAAAAATGCTGTTTTTATAATATACCTGCACCTAAATACCTGACTTATACTTGTTACTGTGATGTTAAATAACCCTTGACAGTACCGATACATAAACTATACAGAACAATATTGTGTCTTGGGTATGATGGAGGAAATGAATTTAAAATAAATAAATGATAATAATATGCAAAGCAATACACATAAATAGGATAGTTAATTATGTATAATGCAATCTATATATTTTTAATGCTGCTGTGTGGGGGATACAGTGTGAATCTGATTTATTTATTTTATGTATTAAAATCTTATTAATCTTTATAAATTGAGTACATCTTTTACTTTTAAATATTTTGTTGTTTGATATTGTCTGAATATTATTATTTGTATGAAGTTAGAAAAAACTTGAGATTGCATGATTATAAAATAAACCAAGATTTCAAGATTCAGGATTTTTCAATATAAATTGACGCCCTCAAGCAGCCACGTAGTGCTTGCAATTTCTAAATGATAGATAGAGATTTGCGAGCGAGATGTTTTAATCCGGATTTTTTTGCAGAATAAATTAAGAAATTAAGCTTCTAATACAACGCAGTCAAAAGATGTGAGCATTTATGTATCGTTTTTGCATCATTTTGATCAATTCGTCGCGTAATCTGAACCTACAGTGTACTTCCCGTAGACCTACAGCTATAAAATTTAGGATGAAATAAGATCTTACAATACAAATAAAGGAAAAAATCCTAAAAGTAAAACTTTATAGATATTTCATTGAATCATCATCAATCATTACAAACTTATATTTATAGTTCATTTCATACAAAATATACATGTATAAGTACATGCGCACAAACTTAGGTATGTTGACTTTTTTCGTCGCATCCTCAAAACGTATAAGGTATTTTTTACCAATCACAATACCGAAATTGGTACAGAACCCTCGGAGGGCGAGTCCGACTCTCGCTTGGCCGATTTTTTCTTAAATACACAAAAAAACGGGCGTAGCCACACGAGGCCGCTAGTTTTCAATAAATCTTCTTTTAAGTCTTTTTTTAGAAATTGTCTGTTTCATTTAGTTATTTACAATATGTATTAGGTATATTATATTGCTCTATATAAAACTATATAAAAGATAGCAGTAAGTAAAGTGCTAAATCTTTTGAAACTAAATTGTAATGGATGGCCTTGTTCTTTATGTGTAGGCTTTAGTTATTTACACTCCGGATTTATGTTTTCAGGCTCTTAGATAAGAATAGATTAAATATATAGAAAAACAAATATTATAAGTTCAATGTAGATTTCTTTAATTGGTATGCAGCCATTATATTACAAAAAAAGCAGTCAAGTGCGAGTCAGACTCGCCCACTGAGGACCAAATTTAGGATTGTAGTTCGACGAGAAATGCAAGTTATAGAAATTGACAAAACATAATTTTACAGGCGTGCACTCATTTTGGTTTTGACTATGCGGCGAATTTCGTACAAAATTTGGCGTTGACTTGATTTTTTTTTTATCAGCTTCACGCTGTATCCCGCACACAGCAGGGTAGGCAGAGGGAACCTAGTGTTAAGACACTCCGTTCCCCACTTTCTGCCGAATTCTGGAAGCATTGCGTGTTGAGTGGCAGAACTCAACGCCGGGCTTAACCTCGACACCAGAGCGAAGAAATGGAAATATAAATTTAAGTAAATATTTCATTTCCTCGAGTGGGGATCGAGCCCACAACCAGTCGGTTTTACAGTCACACCTCGTGCCAATGCGCCACCACTGGCCTCTTGCTGTCTTGAAATTTAATTTTTGATTTTTTCTATACCTCATGGGAGTGTGGAAATTTAAAATTATAATATTAATTTCAGCTTGATACCTCGCGATTGCGATCTCGAGATAATGGTCTTGAAAAACAGCCAGACGGACTACCAAGTGATCCTATAAGTGTTCCGATGTTCCTTTTAAGGTACAGAAACCTAAAGATTTAAATTAATTTTGCTAATTTCGAAAATATGGTGGAAAGAGAAAACGGAGAGACTGTACTCTCTGACCCTATTCGGGTGTTCGGAAAAATAACAATATAATACAAAAAAAAACTTGCTATAAATTCTCTATTCTATTCATATTATTAAAAGATAGCAAGGTACCTTGTAAGCTGAAACACAAAACCCATAAGTATTCTGAGTATGGTTAAACTTAGCCGCGTGGTCGGATATGGCGCTCCAGGCACTTTGCTCATTTTGAAAGGGGTTTTATACGAGATGAGTCACCGTCGGCAATCTATTTAGAAGGCCCTAAAATAAGGGACTGCAGCCTTCGATTGACCATAAAAGACGATAAATAATAAATTCAGTATGTAATAATTGTGACTTAGAAAAGAAAAAGAAAAATAACATGTCACCTACAATTCACCTCCATTTGAACCACCAGGCCGGACTGTAGTAAAAACATAAGTTGAGAAAAGTATATCATAATAAATAATTATAAAAAGAAATGAAACCAGTCGTGGCGCAGGGTCACAAGCCTGTGACTGTAAAAGCAAGAGATTAAGAGTATTTTCCCATTCGAAGAAATGAAATATTTAATATTTTTATGTCTTCGCTCTGGTGTCGAGGCAAAAGCGCAGCATTGAGTTCTGCCACTTAACATGTAAAGGTGGATTTCAGTGGAACATGACGAGCGGAGTGTCTTAACACTCCCTGTGCCTACTCTGCTACATGCGGGATACAGCGTGAAGCTGAAGAAAAATATATAAAAAGTCATTAAAAACGATATAGAAACGATAGACGAACAAACTAATTAATTGTGTAATTAGTAACCAATAATATATGTACACAAAATATTAGATACAAATACATGTTCAATAAATTGTGTTAAGCGATAAATGAAAACATCCTTTTGGGATTAAAAGTCACGTCAGAGCCAAATCCGAAAATACAAATGTTATAAAGATTAAATAATATCTTTATGTTTATAGCAGATACCCTATTTGGGAAAGAACGAGGCAACTGTGAATGGCTCCTATATCAATACAAATTGAAATATGATAAATACATATATCATTAGCCTCTCCAGAGAGGACTCGTCTCTAAGAGTTATACTATTACTCTTAATAGGTACAGAAAAAAAATGTAAAAATGATAAATTGTCGACTAGTTGATTACAGGATTTTGTTTTATTTGCGTTGCGTTTATATTAAAAGTTTGTTTATAGTAAAATTTTGTAAAAAACTATTCTATAAATTATCGCACTAACTGAATTAAACAAAGTGATCCTATGTTATAAGGATTGCGTTTTTTCTTTTTGAGATACGTAATCCTAATGATGTAAATTAATTTCCCTATATCCTTAACTAGTTAAATAAATATTTAAGCCATATTATGTAAAAGATCAATAATGATTTGCCGCAGGATATGCGTATAGATAATACAAGTTACCAGAATTTGACTGAGAATTTATTAACATATATATTTATATTTGCCTTATTATTTATTTATAAACAAATACACTAACTGAATTAAACTAATATAAATTAACGATTCATTTTCATAACAATATATACACAGCTGATATATATATAAACAGCTGAGACCTGAGGTTATCTACTTTTAGTATTCATTAACAAACTTTACGACTATCTAATGTAACCTTTACATATGTAGACAAAAAATATACCTACTATGAAGAAAATAACAAAATCCAATAGCTGAGAGAGAACATGTATCAGTTAGACCCTTGTCATTTACAAAACTAAATTATATTATGCCCACTTTGAAAAATGATCCCACCTCAAAGCTCCGCGTAGCAATCATTTATTTTCATAGTTTAATTGGTTCAATAGTTTACACATCTATTTTCATAATTACAATATAACATTATTGTTATTTTGTTCAATGTGTTGTATGTCTCAAGTAAAATTTGTGTGTAGAAGGCAAACTGTATGTAGATTATATTTTCTGAAAGAAAAAAATGTATTTAAGAATATGCTACCTATGAAGACACACGCCAGCGTCCAGCCAAGTTAAAAAGCTGGACATGTGGTATGTGTGGCTATATTTTATTACAGAATATTTACAATTTTTTTCTTAAATACACTTAAATATTTTTAAACATCTAAGCAGGCCAAGCAGCGCAAATTCGCTAGCTTTAAATTTGCCTTGGTTATTTTTTACTATAAAGCAGCAAATCAAGTGTCAACCCAATAGTCCAGAACCAGCTAGAAGTAAATTATTTTACAAATATAATAAATCCTATAATTCAAAAATTGTCGAGGGGAATTGAGAGCTTGAATTTTATCCCGAGTGATCACAGAACAACAACTCGGCACCCAAGTAGATCTCAGTCAGTGGACTTACCATTAAACTTGGCTCTCATTTTACATTTATGGTTTGATGGTATTTCCACTCCATGCACAGATTGTTATAGTATTCAGTTACGATCATTATATACAAATGTATTAAATGTAGTCATCATATTAACAATTGCGACCAAATATCATTAAATAGTTTATTTTAATAATAAATATTGATTAATATAATATATGTTATTAGTCATAATTATCACAAAATTGACCATAAATTGTATGACTTATCCGTGGTTCAAGATCAAGAAGTAAGTGACTAGATATATCAATACAGTAAAATATTTTTTTTATCAGCTTCACGCACACAGCAGAGTAGGCAGAGGGAATCTAGTGTTAAGACAGTCCGTTCCCCACTTTCTGCCGAATTCTAGAAGCATTGCGT
>DWMY01002888.1:0-11003 GCA_018249775.1 Heliconius hecalesia formosus
GAGTTCTGCCACTCAACACGCAATGCCTCCAAAAATTCGGCAGAAAGTGGGGAACGGAGTGTCTTAACACTAGGTTCCCTCTGCCTACCCTGCTGTGTGCGGGATACAGCGTGAAGCTAAAAAAAAATAATAATAATCTTATGCAAATACAATAAATTGTGCTGGAAATGCAGCATAATAATATAATTATAGGTGGTACGCGGGCGAACCCGCGAAAGGGTCGCTAGTATTCTATAATAAATTAGGTAACAATCATGTTAATAAAAACATAATATCATGTCATAAACTATGTTTGAGCCTATATAGGCTTACATTGTTTCGTAAAAAAAATCGGACAAACGAAGATTGATCGTTTAAAAGTTTTTATCCAAAGTTGCGTCACGTGAAACTGCGTACTGAGTAGTAATTAAACACCTCTGTCAAATATTCTTCCAGTGTTTGTGAAGTTAATGTCACAATGATAAACATTGCACAATACTGCAAAATTTATTGTAGCTATAATTCTGTTTCAGTCAGTAGTAGTAGTCTGTTTTAGGTATTATATTAAAAAATATTAATAATATTTTTTTATGGTTTTGCAGGCACAAGTTGAACCCCCTAGGAAGAAAAAAAGGCCAAGAGATATATCTGAACAGCTGACACAATTGTCTTGTGAATACTTTAAAAACTTGCCTAACTATTACAATACAATAGCTGCAGCATGGGCAGTTGAACTCCAAAGTATGGCAGAAACTCAGCAGATGTTAGCAAAGAAGTTCATAAATGAAATAATATTCGAGGGGCAAATGGGGACATTACATCGTGACTCAGTAGTTATTAATAACCCTCCTCGTATACCTTCTCCTCTCAGTGTTCAATCACTTCCTTTCATATAGCAAACACGATCCAGAGCCCTATGCGCAAAACAAAAGATTTTATTAAAATAATAATTTTAATGTCAAATATTGTAGCCAAACTTTTGTGGATGTTAAAATCGGCAAATTTACAGCAGAGCCCGTCAAAGTTTAAGATGTAATTTTTTTTATATACGTAGTTAATAAAGAAGCTTTAATATTAAAGCTGTGTAGATTTATATAAACTACGGCCGTATACAGGCTGGAAGCGTCTGCGCTCCTTTTACGGGATCAACATATAGGGTAAAATATTTCAAACCCAATAACCCAAAACAATGATAATTTTACTAGTTATTTTCTTTGAAAAAAATCACTTGGAATGTTTTTTAAAATCTCTTTTGTTTTAATTATATTAGGTGTTTATAGAATAGTTAAAACTGTGGTTTCATTTAAAATGGTTATACCAAAAACACTCTGTATAAAAAAAATTACGAGCTCTCCTGTAAAGTTGCCGATTTTCACATCCGCTAATGTTAATAGGGACAGATGTTATTTTTCTGTATTAGGCAGTACTTGGCTCATTTCATAATATTGTGCAATAAATTCGCACAGTAATTTGAAGCATATGCTGCCAAATATGAATATTTCCGTACTCTAGTAATAAGAAAATTATCATTTTACATATTATTAAATAACAAACAAGAACATTGGTCCTTTACGAACTTTAAGGACAAGAGATTTTTATAGAAGATAGAATGAGAATGTTTTATTCTTTCAGCATATATTTCTATTATTTTTGGGAAATAAATATTCTAGATTATGATATTGTTAACAAAAGTACCGTGTTTTAATTTTATTAGTATATATTCCATGTCACCTACTCAATGCTCTTTAATATTCTTATCACTAATGAAATAAAGCGTCTTTATCAAATAGGTAACAGTAAATTATTTCAAAACATTTAATTTAAGTATCCACTTAATGTTCAATGACATTCCAGTTCCAATTTAGTTATATCTTTAAACTTTTGTGAAGTACGTAAGCATTTATCGTTTTTATCAGTTATTTTACAACAATTCAATAGCTCCCAGGGATAACCTCATTTCGATATCAGTTCAATTGCTTCTTTTTAAAAAGTACGTAGGTATCCCAAATACCACACAGCACGGCAGACAGAGACAGCTTAATATCAAGACAATCCATTCTCTATTTTCCGACAATATTTTGTAGTAAAATCTGAAGCAGTCGCTCATTAGCTTTGTTTGTATGCGTGTGTATTAAATCAAACATAGCTAGATTGAAATAAGCCGTTGCTTTAATTATTGAATTTAGCTTACTTACAAAAAAAGGCAACAAAAACAGATTGATCAAAGACTAGATGAGAAAAAAAACTGAAACTGTTTAAGAATTTTAAGAATTTTAAAGTGTTTAAGAATTTTAATATTATTAATGAACTACAATAGTAGCCATTCGTAGCCCAGGAGCATAAAGTGTGACTGTAAACGTGACAGGTTGTGGGTTCGTTTCCCGCTTCAGGAAATTATATATTTAATATTTAAATTTCTTCACTCTGGTGTCGAGGCATAGCGCAGCGTTGAGTTCCGCCATTAGACGCAATGCTTTCAAAATTCGGCAGATAACGTGAAACAGAGTGTCTTAATACTAGGTTCCTTCTACCCACCCTGCTCTGCTGTGTGCGGCTTAAAGCGTGAAGCTAATTTAACTAATAAATAATGATTTAAAAAATTACATGAGGATCAAAGATAGCCGCTTTCAAAAAATATTATCTCTATTTGGTTAGATTTTTTTGCAAGTATCGAAATATTTTAAAAAATCGAAATATATATGAAATCGTACAATATTTTTAACTTTATCATCATATTCTTACTTCAATAGAAGTATCATATAGCTCTGGATACGTTTGCCATGTTTTAATAAACTCTATTAAATATTGTTTTTCCGTGGGAGTAGTATCAACATTTTTTTCGCGTTAAATTATGTTTTCATCCATCCATCTTGAATAAAAAGCACAAGACTTCGCCTCCTTTGAATTCTTTTCCAACTAAAATAGTGCAGCGCGTCCAAGCCAAGCTAAATAATACTTTTAACGAGCAGGACATATTAAATGGCAAAGCGCGGCGTTGAGCTATGTCACCCAACACGCAATGCCTCCAGAATTCAGCAGAAAGTGAGGAGCAAAGTATCTTAATATTCTCTGCCTGCCCTGCTACAAGCTTGATACAGTGTGAAGCTGAAAAAAAGGACATATTAATAATAACTTTTGTGTGTCGTTAAAGACGAACTGCAATTACTTTCAAGTTTTCGACCTAATCTATCGCTGGTATCAAAGAGAAACGAGCTTTGATTTTTCTGTATATAATAGCGATTTAATTTCGGACAATATGGCAACACCGAGGACACAAGTATAATGATTATAATCATAATATAATGTAAATGCCAATTTTTTATTTGTAGACTGTAAGTAAAAAGTTATAAACTATATTTATGGTCTGTATCAAATTGTTTGTATAATTGATTGATTAGTACTTTACTTATTTGTTGTAAATAATCAATGAGTTTGTATATATTTTTCGTTGATAAGTAATAATGTCGCATATATTAGACTTTAATAAGATTTGTCGGGCTTGTTTGTCTGATACGAGCCCATTAAAAGATTTATTTACATCTTGTTCTGCTGGCGTATTTAAGTATTGCACTTCCGTTGAGGTAAATATATCAATAATGTGAAATCATACATTAGGTTCTTTAATGATATTTCATAATTAAATGATGAAATATTGACTTACTCTTAAACATTAAAATTTTACATATTTATATCTTGACCGAATATTGTTCTTATTTACAGTTCCTCTATTGATTTTCTTTGTTCTTTATATATTCAATGAGTAAAATATACATTTGTGGAACCTTTGATTGGTAAATTATTTCTAATGTAGTAAGTTCTTTTTTGGTAAAATCATATTTGTACTTTCTATTAACTTATTACCATTCACAGGTCTCAGATTCAGATGCTCTTCCAAAACTTATTTGTCAAACATGTCTGGATTTATTGAACAAGTTATATTATTTCAAACAAGTAGTAGTAAGGTCCAATGTTATATTGAAACAACAGTGCAAGTTACAGGTATGTTAATAATTAAATAAAAAAATATTATTCAAATAGATTTTTACAAGCACTTTCATGACACTATGAGTGTCTTGGAAGACAATTCTGCCAAGGTAGGGCAAGAATCTTAATAGTGGCCACAATTAAGTTTCTTGGTAGACTTGGCAGGTTACTTTTCTATATAAAATTTCCAATTTTATAATTAATTTTTCAATGGTACCTAACCTGCCTGAAATTCAGGCCTCTTATTACATGTTTATTGCTTTAAATCATACAATCTAAATTCACTTATTAATAGTAACATTTTAAAATAAATGTTGTTTTTTTACTACATTTTTTTACAAAGTTGTTGTTTTTTTATCAGAATTTACAAACAAAAAATGATCAACCTACAAATGATGGAAATGAAATTGTAGAAGTAAATATAACAGAACTCAGTGATGAAGTTAAAATGCATGAAAATAATATGGCAATGCAAAATATAGATAATTCAGATAAAACAGAGAAACCCTCTGCAGATGCTATTCTTATCAGGTAAAATATCACATCTCACATCTGTGTTAAGTTCCATTGCTCAACACTTAATATCATGAATCTTTGTAGAAAGTGGAATTATTATTATTATTTATTAATTATTTTTATTTCATTGAGGCTGTTATGGCACAAGCATGCAATTGTAAACATGACAGTTGTGGATTCGATTTCTACTTGGGCAAATGAAAAAAATATTATTTTCATTTTGGCAACATGATAAAATCCCAGCATTGAGTTCCACTAATCTACACACAGTCTCTTAAGATTTAAGGGGAAAGTGGTGAAGGGAACTATCTTAATAGAAATGTAGTGTCTTAATACTAGTTTCTGAGGTTAATATTGTAAAAAAAATTATATCTTTCAGTCAAATCTTGCAAAGGAGGAGGCGGCGAGGTCCAGGAAGACCCCCAAAAGACCCAGATGGTCCAAAACGAAGACGGGAAAGGATGAAATGTATGAAATGTGGCAAGAGCTTTCAAAAGTATGAAAACTTTGAAGCTCATATGCGAGGACATTTTGGGAAGAAGGTATTTTTTTAATGTGTGTTTTTGCTTAATTAATATTTTGTGAAAATTATTTGACAATTGAGTTTATAGCAACTTAATTGAGTGCACTTACATTATGTGTTTACAAATGTTTGTTGTAAGGTTTTCTTTTCTATACTAATATAATAAAGCAGAAGAGTTTGTTTGTTTGATTAAATGCTAAGATCTCTGGATCTACTGATCCAATTTACTTTCTTTTTATTTTGTATGAAAGCTGCATTCTATAAGTTATAAAACATTATGGTGTAAGTCTTAATTAGCCTTAAGTAACAAAATAACAATAATAAGGAACACCATCAAATTGCTTTAATGTGTGCGCTGCAAAAATAGTTAATTATATGTCAGTATGTTCTATGACAAAAATATTATATTTTAGTAGTTCTAAAAGAAGTCCGCGATATCATATATCTATCTCTTATAAATAAGTGATAATAAGGAAAAAATAATTGAATATTGTAAGGTGATATTTTATGATTTTTATTCCACATGCGAAAGTCATTTCATCATCAAGGAAATTTAATGAAGATAAGCTTCAGCCTCTATAGCATATAAATTACATGTATACCTTTCGAGAAAATGTTAAATTAAAATAATACAACGCGCTGTTCACGATTAATATATCAATTTAATATAATTATAGGTGGTATATTAATTTCCTTTGTCTTGTCTCGTGCAACAAAAGTTATTTTTCAAAAACGATGAAATAGTTAAAAGAATTTTATTTTATTTGCTTTTGAGTTACCCTTAATTTATATAAAGCAGGTGTAGTGGTAGAAGATAATAACCACTGCTGCTTAGTTTAACTGTTTTGTGAATACCTCTTAAAAAAAATATCTGAAATAGCCAGCAAAAGTTAAACATTTTCATAATGAAACAGTTGAAAAATTAATGAATTTTAAACACAACTTGTTACAGTAGGATCTGTCACAGTAGTTGTCGGTGACCACAAGTATATAAATATAGAAACACATTAAACAATAAATAAGTATTTTTCCCTCGCCCCGCAGCCGGACATAAAGTGCAAGCAGTGCGACAAGACGTTCCTGTCGCTGCGCAGCCTGAGCTCGCACGCGCGCATCCACTCCGCGGTACGCAAGTATCAATGCCCGGCGTGCGGCAAGAGCTTCGCCTACCTCAACGTGCTCAAGAACCACGAGCTCATACACGCCGGTGTTAAACGCCACCACTGCAACATATGCGATGCCAAGTTCGTCCAGCCCTACAATTTGAAGGTTAGAATTTGGTTGGCTCGTTTTTGAGGTGTGGATTGAGGGGTATTTCTTTTTCTTTTTTTATGTCAAATTTTAAACTCGTTGTTTATTTATTCTTCTTATTTGAACGTTAGGTTTTATGAGTTTGTTACGAGGCGTGGATTAGAGTTTTTTTTTGTAACAAGTTTTAGGTGTAGTGGTTTGATTTTTTTTCTACTTTTAAAAGACTGAGAATCAGCTTGAGAAAATTTTGGTTCTTGAGTAGGGTTTTAGAAATAAAATGTTAATTTATTTTCTTGTTAACAATATGCTCTGATATTTGATCTACCTACTAAAAAGTCTTGAAAATATTTCATAATTTCGGTGAAATATCAAGGCAAACAAACATTTTCATTATAATGAACAAATTAAATGAAAACTTGTTTTTAAAGTAGGAACTAGCAGCAGGTAGAAATAGCTGTAGGTATATATATTTTAAATAGATTTTGTAAATATATTTAGGTTTATTAAGATAAGATGAATTTATTCCACATATATAAACCAAGAAACTTCTTAATTTGTAGTCTAAACTCTAAAGCGAATGAAGTTTTATTTATTAGGGTGTAGTTATTGTTCTTTATCTATGGCGTTCCGAGCGTGCCAGTTCAACTCTAATCTCTTCGCCAATGTCACGTTATGTCACGATTATATTATGCAATACGAGATGCGTGATATTTTTTTTTATCTTAGAAAGGTGTGTCTCATATTATTGCATTCTAAAGTTTGGAACGCTATGTCACTTTAGTCTTCTGTATTGAAGCCTTCATTCTCACAGTCTTGTCTGGTCGTTCTGCAGTTCATTATTTCCTATTTAAATTTTGGTCGATTTTGTCGATAATATATGATTTTGTTTGAAAACCGTCCAGTATTTTTATATTGCTGATGCTAGCTGTACCGAAAAATTTAAAATTGTAGGCCATAAGTTCAGAACGGCCTTGTGTGCTTTTCTGTTGTCATCTTGCGGGATTTCGCTATGTTCAGTTTTACTGGTGCACATGTTTCTCTTTGGAACGTAAAAGCAATGTGTGTAAGCAACTTGTTTTAATTAACATAAATTATCCATATTTTTAACTATTCTTCTGATTCTATTCTATCTATTGAAAGCAATATGTATTTGAAATGAAAAATAGAGCTATGTTGCTTAGACGTTATATCTAATGTCTTTTTTATATAATAAAATTAAGTTTGAGATGAATCCTCTAATTTTCACTTATTTAACAAAGACTCCCAATCCACTCTCCTATGTTAAAAAAGTACATTCAATGCTATTGAATGAAATCTGCAATTTGAAATTCAAAATTGAATGCTGTTACACAAACTTCAAATAGTCCAAGGTCTGTCATAAAGAAACATGGTGGGTAGAAGTAAAAAATATAAATGGATCTCTATTACACAAATATTGTATGTTTAATCTTTCACCTTTAAAAATAAATATGACAAAATAAAAAAAATTGTCTAACTGTGGTTGACTTCAACTATCATTAAAAATATCAAATCACTTTTTTGAAATTTTTAAATGCTGAAAGTATGTGCTTCTACACTCCATAATATAAAATATATGACTATTGATTATTCTTCATTATATTTTAAATAAATATCGCATCACATGTTCTATGGAAATTAAAATTATTATTACAAATGAAAATTTTTGATTTTTTGGACAAGGATAAAAAACTTGATAATCAATTATAAAAACTTTATTTTAATTTTACTATTGAATCCATTGATTGAAAATAAATATTGTGAATTTAATTTTAAAGTATAATAAATAAGAATAGTCCTGTATCTTAATTATATTATTAATAATTCAATAGAACATGTTCTCTAAAGGCGATGGTTTAAGGTGAACTTCAGATCAGGTACTGTTTCTACTATTCCTTATGCTGGTTCGATAAATTTCATAAAGTGTTAAAGGTAAGTGAATTTTATATATTTCTCTTTACTTCGTTGATGGTAAGTCGTTTATTCTTTTCTATAAATTCTTTTACGTAATATAAAGTAAAATATCTTAATCAATATTTTTTTCGTTGGTCTTATTTTTATTAATCGTAATAGTCGAGAAAAATAAATAATAAAACAGAAACATATTACAATTTTATTAATATTATAATTTATATAACAAAGATCTTATTTCTGCTTTGCAAGACCAAGTAACTAAACGATTAAAACAAAAACCCCAAATATATGCAAATATAGTAGGATTTCCGAAATGGAATCCGCACCCACGTACCTATAATCTGCAACTCCAATACAGATGCATCTAGAAACGCACAACAATCAGAAGAACTACAGCTGTTCCCAATGCGGCAAGAAGTTCGCGCAACCCGGGAATCTCAAGATACACCTGATACGACACACCGGGATCAAGAACTACGCGTGCACTATGTGTGATATGAGGTTTTATATAAAGGTTTGTTGTTTTTTTTAAGTTCACGCCGTATCCCGTCTATAGCAGGGTAGACAGCGGGAACCTAGTGTTAAGATACTTCCATTCATCACTTTTCGCTAAATTCTCGAGGTATTTATTGCATGTTGAGTGGTGGAAAGCAAAACCGCGCTTTGCCTCGATAAAGAGCAAACAAATGAAAATATTAAATATTTCATTTCCTCGAATGGGAATCAAACCCACAACCTGTCGCGCTTACAGTCACACGCTTGTGCTCCAACACTACAAATTAAGTGCATTGTGCTACAAATTAAGTGCATTGTGCAGTGCAATGTGCACTAACGTAGATGTAACTTCAAATATTTTGTGTTTGTACTAATAGGGATTACTTGAGTACATAAATGCGTGTCCTTGACGGTTTTTGAGTGTTTGTGTGGGCGTAAATAATAATATATATTTTCCTATATTTTTAGACCTTTACGCTGTATCCCACATATAGCAGGGTAACAATCTCAATCTGTCTCTGCTGTCCGCCCAATTTCCAGGACATTGTGTGCTGAGTGGCGGAACTCAATGTTATTGTCTTGTTACCCTTACAGAAAAAAATAATAATTTAATTAATTCCAGGCTGATCTAGTGAAGCACATGAGGTCACATTCCGCTGAAAAGCCCTTCTCATGTCAACTCTGTGATAAAACATTTAAAAGTAGAAGTTTCCAGGCAATACACATGCGGACGCACACTGGTCAGTATTCTTAACTCAATAATTCACATATTCGAGTGGGAATCAAACCTAAATCCATCGTGTTTACGTCATACACTGTGCCGCTGCGCCACGACTGCCTTAAATATATTTCTGTAACTGTATCAGATTTTTAAAATATTCTGATTCCGCCCTATATAATATGCAATTATCTAATATAATCTTTCAATAGATTTCTCTATTTGTATTATTAAAAGCAGTCTGGTAAAAAATATAATAAAATTATAATTTTAAAAAGATCAGTTGGTTAATGTGCTGTCGTCTAGAAATTAGTTTAAGAATAAGTTTTTTAAAATTAACTAACAAATTATGTTTCAACTTTTATATGATAGGTATATTTTAAATAAAATATTGCATTCATATTTATCAACATCTTTTATCATATTTATTCTCATATTCTCAATTTACAGGCGAACGACCGTACGCCTGTGATCTGTGCCCTAAGAAATTCATGGCGAGAAAAGACTTGAGGAACCACAGAATGATCCACACCGGGGAGAAACCGCATAAATGTCAACTTTGTAATCAAGCGTTCATACAAAAGTGTGCGTTGAACAGACATATGAAAGGGCACGGGAAGACTAATGACGATCAAAATCTTATAAGAGCTCCTTTACCACTCAACAACACTCCGCCGTTGCCCGTTGCGTATGCGCAGTGGCATAATTGAAAAGGAAAAAAAACTTAAATTTATCAATTGCATCAATTAATTATTGATGTGGAGCAATGGCACAAGCGTTTGGCTGTAAACGTAACGGTTTGGATTCGATTACCACTCGCGAGAATGAATTATTTTTATATTTTCATTTCCTTGCTCTGGTAACGAAGCAAAGAATGGCGTTTAGTCCCGCCACGCAACTCGCAATGTCTGCAGTATTCGGCTGAAAGTGGGGATCGGAAGTGTCTCAACACTAGGTTGCCTCTGCTTACCCTGCTATGTGCGGGATACCGCATTAAGATTAAAAAATCTGGGATAGATATGGCCGTCTCAAAATATAATTATTCCTCCGAACGATTATTGGATACGCAACTTTTGCGTGTGATGTGAAACACTGTTCAATCGAACCAAGGTGTAGTATTAAATATGTAATATATATTTTTATTAATATAGCATTTATTAACTTTTATTATTTTAATGTCATTTATTGTTATTGGTTAAGTATTGTATTAGTAAAAGTTATTAAATTTGCAAGACTATTAAAAGAATAAATGTAGAAAAAATTAACTTTGTTTTTGTTTGACATTTTGAAATAAAAAAAGCAATATTGTATGTAGTATTAGATACTGTTTAAATACTAATGTAAAATAAATAGTAGAGGAAAAACAACTAAATAATTCATAATAACAAAGAAATATACAATATCACGAAAATAGATCAAAATTTTCTTTTACAAAGTCATTTTATATTTTTGCCAATTTTTAAAATTAAAAATAATATAAATGGCAGCTTTTATTAATAAATTAAATAAACAGGTTCCTTTTCTATTGTAAAATGTATATATTATACATTTTTAAACAATAAAAAATAAGTAATCATAAAATAATGTGACATAGTCATTGAATTA
>DWMY01002889.1:0-11000 GCA_018249775.1 Heliconius hecalesia formosus
GCATACCACGTATAATTCTTTTATTATACTGCATTTGCCAACAGATTAATTATATAATTTAGATATTCAATCATGAACAACTGCTATTCATAATTCTGAGTATATGCAAGCAGTGCGTGGCTTCTTGAGGGGATGTCATCGACGCCAAGTTAAATAAAAAACTGTGAAATATCGCCGTAGTATTGTGACTTATTTATAAGATATAGATGCGGACTTTATTTTAGAACTAATGAAATTGAATGTTTTTGTAGTACAATATACTTACATATACGAGTATTTAACTATTTCCACAACGCACACAGATAGAGTAATTCAACAGCTTTCATCACTTGTTATTTCCTTATTTAAGGCTATCTAAGAATTACCTATAGATCCAGAGATCTTAGCATTTAAACAAACAAGCAAACTCTTCCGCTTTATTATATTAAATATAGATATCTATACTTATTGTAATTTTTATTATGATCCCATCCCATTTTATTATGAGCTTAACGATGAATTTTAAATATGCATCTAACAACAGAACCTAATTTTTGAACCACGTTCCGCTTATTTACCTGGGTTTGCATAAAAATTGATATAATATTTAGACAATAAACTCAGAAAGTGAGAAACAACAGAATGTCTTAACACTAGGTTCTCTCTGGCTAGCTTCATATATGCGGAATGTAGCGTGAAACTAGAAAAAACATGTTATATACCTGTAATAGCAAACAACATATAGAAATGTTCAATTGATAACGATATTGAGGCTGATGTTGCTTGTTACGGAAGCATCAACATAATTTGAAGTTACAGTATAGCAATTTAGTAGCGATATCTGATTTAGCCGAGACTGTCCTGAGTAAATTTAAATAGTCACTATATTTACATTTTTATATTAATTAAGTAATCAAAAGTGCTTAATCACTTTTCACACAACTTCGCGTTTCTTCTACTAAAGCAGTGGGATTCATGTTTCTTATACTAATTTTGATTTCGTTTCCAGATTGCCAGAAGAAGCAGCTGACGAAGAACGCGACATGTTAGATCTAGCTTACGGTCTAACAGACACATCTAGGTTGGGATGTCAAGTGAATCTAACTAAAGAATTAGATGGCCTAGAAATTAAAGTACCAGAAAGCGTAAACGATGCGAGAAGTTGATATTCTTCTAGAAGTTACGATTTTTGATGTTTTTTTTTGTATATAAAGATATAGATATGTTGATGTTACAAAGTGATGATTGGGTAATATATGATAATATTTAGTTTTTGTATGAATTTGCATAAAAATTTCACGAATTTTCCACAAAAAAAATTACATGTCAATCATGATTAGAACGAGAAAGTGGTATCCCTCGTTATATTTTACGTAATTAGGTACCTACCTATTTTCTATACTAATATCATAAAGCGAATGAATTTATTTGCTTAAATGCTAAGATCTCTGGTCCGATTTACTTTTTTTTTTATTTGAAACCTACACTCTTCGGGAGTGCTATAAGCTATACAACATTACTGTGTTGAACATATTGTATTGAGCACCATTGAATTGTTTTAAGCGCGTGCGCTGCAAAAATAGTTAAATATATCTCGATACATTGTATGACAAAAATATTCTTTTTTATTAGTTCTCAAAAAAAATCTGCAACACCCTATATCTATCTCTTATAAATAAGTCACAATAAGCAATTTTGTGACAAAAAATAATTGAAAATTGCAAGATAATATATTGTTAGTTACAATTAAAATTTACTCAATCTCAGTACATATTTATTTTAAACTGGCTTCCGATGAGTCTCTTACACTAGTGACAATATCGAGCAGCGGGAGCATGAAGCCTTACCCAGCGACTAGGCAATGGGGAGTCCCATCGGTCAGCCAACGTGCTCAGGATGGAGTTCGATGCTCCGCGCACTCGCGCCCACAGTGAAGCGCACCGCTTTCTAATGATCGCTTGGAAACAGTCGGTACGCGACTCGGCAAACATCGACGATGCGCTACAAAAGCGCGGCAAATCGAACAACATCCTAAAAACATTATTATATTGGACGCGTAGTGCGTTGCATGTCCCACAGACCGCACGTGTAGATTATTGGGCAGTAGGCTTTGAAAAGCGTCAGTTTGACCTGTTGGCTACAGCGTGCAAATCTGTGAATCAACAATGTTAGAGCGGACAGACAGCGCCCTCCACTCTCTTTCTATATCCATCGTGTCTGATAAAGTTTCAGTGACCCAGTGACCCAGATATTTAAATCGGTCGACTCTTTTTAACTGATAGCCCCCTAGATCAACACTAGTAACTGTCCATGGACTCTCACATCCTTCGCCCGGAAAAATATAAACTCACTTTTAGATGCGTTATATCTGAGCCCATATGCCACCGCGTACTCTTCACATATGTGAAACAACTTAGTCAGAGCGCCAATCGACCGGCTCAGCAGCACCATATCGTCTGCATAGCTGATGTTGTTGATGCACGTCCCGCCTACATGACATTCTATGTAGGTGCTGCTAATCCCCTCGATCAGCTGATTAACATAAATGTTAAAAAGCTTGGGTGAGGTAATCCCCCCTGCCTCACTCCACATTCTAACCCGTACTCATCCGACTGTGTTTCAGCCCATTTGACGCAATTCCTCTGGTTGTCATACCAATATTTAAACACTGATTTAACATCGGGAGGGTTGGCCTCCCGATGTTATATCAATATTTATGGTTGGTTTCATACTGTAGCTTATTCTA
Source organism: Heliconius hecalesia formosus (assembly GCA_018249775.1). Taxonomy (NCBI): domain Eukaryota; kingdom Metazoa; phylum Arthropoda; class Insecta; order Lepidoptera; family Nymphalidae; genus Heliconius; species Heliconius hecalesia. Next base: position 2,726 of record DWMY01002889.1, read on the forward strand.
CAATAAATTGTAAGAAACTAAAGCGAATGCCTTCGACAAATCCAAAAAGCAAGCATATGCCGGGGTTTTTCGAGCAGTGTAGTACTGCAGTACTAGCAGACTGTGCACAGGCTGCTTGAAACAGAAAATGGCACTCTCTGTAGACAGACCAGGCTTAAAACCAAACTGTAAGTCATGGTTGCACAGACTTATTTAGACTAGGGGCCACTCGGGCAAATCAAGAACTGATGGCGTAATTGATTGGCGAATTGGGATTTATTGCGTAATTCTTGGTCGTTTTGAATGTCGATAATTTCTAACTGCATTGACTCTGGCGCATTTTCAATCGAAATCGTGAAAGGATTGCTGAATATGTCCAACAGAGGTTTCACTTTTTTAAACTCCGAAAATCTGTCTTGAACAGATTGAATCAAATTATCTAGCTTTTCTACATAACTGAAACTAATCGCAGTTTTGTTGAATTTTTCCATTTTCTTATAATTCAGCCATTTTCTTATAATGAGTGTATATAATTCGGAAAATGATTGTTATTTCCAGAATTCAATTGTGATCTGAAAAGTGCCAGCTTGCATTGAAAGGATGATACATGAGCGTAGAGCTTGGATATCAGTTGATTTTTGCCTTGCAGCCGTGTGTTCAAGACATACAAATGATTTGTAATGTCAACTAAAAAAGCCAAATCACACAACCAATCAGGATTTTTCAGTTCCGGGACATCCCTTTGCTTTTCCGCCAGAAATATTTCAATTTCTTCTATTAAATTTAGAAATCGTTCCAGTGTCAATCCACGACTTAGCCATCTTACTTCTGTATAATACAGTAAACCTCCGTATTCGCTTTCGATGTCCTCAAGGAATTGTTTGAATTGTCTGTGATTGAGTCCTCGTGATTTTATGAAATTTACAGTCACTTTCATGACATTTTGAAATTCAATTTTTTTAGAACTTCTTGGAGTATAATGCAGCAAAACTGCATGAGATCTTCAGCGTTTATGTTTTTTTCTTGCAGATGCTTTTTCAGCAAAGTAACTAGCCCGGAATTGACACCAATCATCGAAGGAGCACCGTCAGTCGCAACTCCCGATAATTTTGATAAGTCCAAATCAGTTTTTGAACACTCATCCAAAATTACATTGAATATACTCCTTTGGTTTGACCTATCAATGAACACATTCCTAAAAACTTTTGTAAGACTTTAAAATCCTGAGTAACACCTCGTATGAATATGAGAAGTTGAGCTGTGGAACTAATATCAGTGGATTCGTCGAGTGCTAATGAAAAAAATCCAATGATCTTAATTTTTTCAATTAGTTGTTCCGCAATATTATCTGACAAAGACATAATTCGTCTTTGGAGTCATACGATTCAGTTGAATTTTCTCAATTTTTTTTTGCTGCTTCTGGACACATTTTCTTAGCGGTAATTTCTATGCATTCTTTTACAAAATCGCCATCATTGAAGGGGCGACTTCGCTTTGCTACCATTCGAGAAATTTCATAACTAACTTCTGTAGCTGTTTCTGAACCTTGAATGGGTTTTGTAAACATAGCTTGCTGACCAATAAGCTCCCGTTTTAAAGACAACATTTTTTGCTTTCTTAATTCGCCTGTAAACTTGGTAAAAGAAGAATGCTACGTTTCATAGTGCCTTTTTACATTATATTCGTTTGCAATCGCAACAGAATTCCTGCAAATTATAATAATTACGAGCATGTGCCTGACCTGGGTGGTCAGCTCAGCCGGGTGAGACTCTCGGTTACCCGAGAGAGACCCAGCTTAAGTGACCAGCGACTGAGGTGGCACTCAGGTGTCGGAGTTGGGAGGGGGTAGGATGTCCCTCGGGAGCTTGAACTTGGCGTCTGGCGGTCTAGTGTGTAATGGAGCGATGTTTTTGAGGTGCAGGTGGACAGATTCATCGGCGCGGCGAAATGCGTTAGACGCAAGCCGGTAGATGTGCTCCTCCAGACTCTCCATCTTGAGGTCTCTATGTAGCGTCGAGTTCCTGACGCAATATGGGGCCTGGGTGACTCGCCTGAGGGCGAGATTTTGGACCACCTGCACGGTCTTCTTCTGGCGTGGGCTTAATAGGGCGTACTATGCTGGGCTCGCGTACGTCAGGTGTGGCCTGAGGTAAGCTTTGTACAGCTGTAAGTTGGTTTTCAGTGACAGTTGGTCCAACAAAGGGTGCCGGAGTTGTCTCCACCCTCCGGCGGAGGCGCGGAGGTGCGTGGGCGTCTGATGGGCGTCAGCGGGGGTTGTTCCTCCATCCTGGTCGTCCTCCATGGCCGTTTCTGTGCCGGCGCATGCGTGCTTGCCCCCTGTCGTCCAGCGGCGAACGGGATGCGGGAGGGAGGGGGTACTCCCGACTCTCCATCGCCCGTGGCGGAGGGTCCGTGGCAAGTGGCAGACGCGCAATTCTTGATTTCTCTATTATTTTGAACTTTATATAAAGGCGTTAAGCGAAGCGCGCGCGAGATTCAAATTACTTTTCAAACATATATTTTTTAATTTTATTCTGGAATCGAATTCAATACTTTTCGAATGTACGAGAGTATTATTTTTGCTGTCAACGGGCCACCAGTATTCGACCGGCGAGCCGCTGTCTGTGCATCCATGCTGTAAGTCATGGATTTTGATACTATCAGCCAATCTTCTGTCAAGCAAACCGTCCAGCACCTTGGCTATAACCGTAGCCAAGAATATAGGTCTATAATTAGACAAGTCGGACGCATCCCCCGTTCTATTCTTTACAATAGGCAACAAGAGTACATCAATTTATTCGGTAAATATCAATGGCTCATACACAGATTAAACAACATTGTGAGAACTCGCGGCAAGTGCAATCCTGCGTATTTCATATGCTCGATACTGAGATCATCGATCGTGAGACTTATCCCTAATCATTCCTTTAATAACTGAGGCGACCTCAAACTCAGAAAACCCTACAGTGAAGTCTCCGTCACGACGACCCGACCCGAATCGAACACCTGCGACTCCGGAGGGAGGGGAGACACCACTTTAACGTGATTACGGAAGGCTTTCACTATATCGGTCGGATTAAATTTACCATCTACACTCCACGGGAAGGTTCGATTTTGGATTCAGTTTATTAGTGTTTTTCCATTGACATCCTAATAAGCCGCCACGTAGTGATGACACTTTTTTAGAATTATGAAAATAACTTATTTATGACTAAAGGTATCAAATATTATAGGTGATGTGCGGGCGAAGCCACCAGCGGGCCGCTAGTCTCACACCTAAACAACGTTCAATTCCACCGCCACCGCGCCTGCATCTGGGTCACTGCCACGTGAGGCGTGTGCGATGTTGTTTTAATAGGCGTCAATCTTAACAAATGGCGTTCTATTTTACAACGATATTTTTATTATTTATTGTGTTTGAGAAAAATCAGTTTTTTATTTTTGGCAAAATCTCAGTCGTTTTGATTGTAGTAGGCTCAGCTGCTAGGCTTTTATAGAGTAATTAAAACTGTGCTTTAATTTTAAGTGGTAAAAATAAAGACACTGCATACATACGTGTTTATTTTTTTTAAACAATCTAATTAAAGATGTCTTGTTCAGCTTTTAAGATATTTTTTTTCTAGTGAATATTTTGGGGTGGGCACAGCATTCCCGACCCCCCTATTCTTACGCCTATGAAGATGGCCTGGAAATTAAGTGCAATGTGATGATAATAGCTGATGTTCTTTTAGATCTTAAGTTTTTCTGGAAATTTCGATTTTGTAATGATTTTTTATATGTATGTTGTTACAGAATAATAATTGTAGTTTTTGTAAGAACGTGTGTGATTTTTCTTTAATTGTTTAAAAATAGAATAATGCGACATCTTAAGATTTTTCTTTTACTAGTACCTTTTTAAACGGTCTAATCAGCTGAAAACTTTTTTGAGCTTCACGCTGTATCCCGTAAATAGGGTAGGCAGAGGGGATCTGGAAACCTAGTACAAAGACACTCCGTTCCCCATTAAGACACTTTCGTTACGCACTTTCCACCGAATTCTAGAGGTATTCCGTGTTGAAGAGCGGAACTCCACGACGAGCTTTGCCTCGTTACCAGAGCGAGGAAATGAAAATGTCGAACATTTCATTTCCTCAGTCGGAAGTACTAGTTTGCCTGAAGTTAAATTTACTGAACTTTTGGGACTATTGTGTACGAGAAGAAAATTATTGAAAGTAAGAAAAATTCTAAAATAAAATTCACGACGCGTCGAACATATTATACCTGTATTTTTATTTATTATATCGTTTGTTGCTTTTTAGTTTATAATAACTATTTAAATTTACTTGGTCATTGCTTTGTAACGTCCATATGTAAATTATTTTTTTTGTTGCCTAGAACAATTTTTATGATTATAAGATTATAAATATAGTTATACACATTAATATATTGTTATTGCATTGTAATAAATCTCTTATTAATTACCTTAAAGGCCCTAACCTGGATGGCATAAATATTAATCCAAAACATATTTGAAAACAATTAAAACCGAATATGTAACAACAGTTGAGTTCGATTTATACTAAAGATAAAATGAATATATTTAAATTATTTTCATACTTAATTAGAAACTTCCTAAGTGTGGAATGACACTTCAAAAATGTTTAAAAAATAAATTATTTTCATTTCCTTGTTTAAGTGAGACGAAGTGCAGCGTTAAGTTCCGCTATTGAATATTTTTTTAGCTTCACGCTGTATCCCGCACATATGTGTAACCTAGGAATGTGAAACCTAGGAACGTAGATTAGAAGACTTAAGACACTTCGTTTCAATTAAGACGCTTCCGTTCTCCGCTAAAAATCTTGATTGACATAGAACGGAGGAATGGACAATAAAATCGCTAAAAAGTAATCAATAAAACGTAGTATAATTATATTATGAGAATACCAGTCTTATTATATATTTCTGTCATTGTGTGTTGGTGCTTTATCTCGTTACTAGAACGAGGAAATGGAAATATTAAATATATGCAGATACTCTTACTGTGGTTCTTTTTGTAGCTATTTAATGTCTACTAGATAATTTCTATTTTCTTATAATTTTACTGAAAAAAATAAATGTAATAAATAACAATACAGTCCACAAAACTTTTAAATTGGCAGCATTAAATTTAAGGTATTTTTCTAAAAAAAAATTTTTACGAAAATTTTGTTATGTAAGTTATAACAAACCTCATTTAAAAAATATTTTATTATATAAAAATATATATATACATGTATAATATATTAATACCTTAACACTAGGTTCCCTCTGCCTACCCTGCTGTGTGTGGGATACAGCGTGAAGCTGATTTTATATATTAATATATAAAGTATTCAAAATAATAAACAAAAAAGATATTGCAACCGAAAAATTATCTTAAAATATAGCTAAAAATATTTATATTTTTAAAAAATATACCGTATGGTACGATATTACATTTCAATCAGAAAACGCCAAAACTTTATAAGGGGAAAATCACAGATTATTTCTCTTTAAAAATTAAAACGTCAAATAATTTTAAACTTCAAAGTCAAACTCTAAACTAGCTTTTCGCGCCGTAAACTTATTTTGAAATTATTATTTGCAATTTATATCAAAAATGTCTTTAGAAAAGCAAAAACTGGATAAATTTCTCAAAGCATTAGATACTCTCACTCAAGACTACATATGCAAACTTTGTTCTGAACTATGTAAAGATCCCGTCACTTTAAGTACATGTTTTCATATAATATGCTCAGAACATTTTGCAACTTTAAAAAACTGTCCCGCATGTAATATACCTCTCTCCGGTTGTAAGACATACAAAGACGAAGGCCTGGAAAAGTGTATAGATTCAACTAAACAACTAAACTCCATGTTTGAGGGTTTCAAAAACGAAAATCTCTTACAAAGTTCTAAAGAAGGAGCTTCAAGTAATGCTAATAGAAAACGCGATAGAAAACAAGATCAACCTAATGAAACTAGTGAAAACGCGAATAAAACATCTCAAAATAGTATAATTACAGATAAGAAATCTAAAAAGAGTGTAAAATCTGTAACTAAATTAGAAAATGTTGCTAGTAAGAGGGATTTCAACTCTACTATATCATCTACTACTAGTTCTAAAGTGAATAAAGGCTTTGAAAAGAGAAATAAGAAAGGAGAGACATCTCTGCATTTTGCTTGTCGTTTGGGGAAGGTAGACACTGTAGTTGATTTACTGAAGCAAGGTGCTATAACTAACACCAAAGACAATGCAGGCTGGACTCCCCTACATGAAGCTGTTCAAAATGGACGTTTAGACTTAGTAAAAATCTTACTACAACATAATACTCTACTTGATGTGCCGGGACCAGGCAATGAAACACCTTTACATGAAGCAGTGAGATATGATCATAAAGAAATAGCCAAGGAATTAGTTAAAAATGGAGCTGATATCAAAGCTATAAACTGTAAAGGAGAAACACCAATACAGTTAGCTTCCACAGATATGAAAAAAATTCTGGAAGAAGCTGCAGTTAATATAATCCAACATGTCAATGAAACTTTTATATCTGAACTTAATATGGAGTTAGATTCTGAAAATATAGAAATATATTGTGTGTCTCAGGACAAAAGGGTACACAATAAATTGAAATTATTGTTGAAACATAGTCGAAATATAAATATTAAGACTAAATTTACAAAAAATGTGACACATTTAATAGTCGACTCTGATGATGAATTTGTATGTACTTCATCATTAGATATTTTGCAAGGAATAGTAAGTGGTATATGGATATTGTCAAGTCTATGGGTGACAAAGTCATCTGAAAAAAAACTGGAGCCATTTATTAAATACGAAATAAGAGGAGTAGGCAACATATCTTACAATGGCCCCAAAAACTCCCGATATAACAAATATAAACAACTACCAGGCATTTTCAATAGCTGTCACTTCTATTTACACAATTTCAACACAAAATACGAAATGTCTAAAGATGTAATAGTAACTAAGGCTATATTAACCAAGTTGATCTTGGATGCAGGCGGAGTTGTGTTACGTAGAGTACCCAACCCCGAGTTAATACCAGAAGAGGAGAAGCTACTACCATATCATGCAAAAAGAGATGGCAAGCTCGTGAATTGTTCTCATTATATCATATTTAAGGAGATGTATGAACCAATGTATAATATGTCTCATATCAAAGCATTGCCGGTAGGCTGGCTGATAGAATGTTTGGAGAAATATGAACTTTGCGAGCCTTGGTATTGAAAATTTTATATATAGAATTAAATAAGCTAATGTGTGTGGCTGTTGTGGTGCAGGGGCACAAGTGTGCGACTGTAAATGGGACGGTTGTGAGTTTGATTCCCACTCAGAGGGGAAGTTTTTAATATTTTAATTTCCTAGTTGCAATAATGAGGAATTGAAAAACATTGAATATTTCTCCTGAGTCTGAGAACTGTTTGTATATAGAAGATATATGAGATAAACTATTATTTAATGCATATTTATCAATATAATAGTCCCAAAACAATGAATTATATATTTTTTTATTTGTTAATCAGTCTGCCTGTGCATTTGTGTTAGCTATTCTCAGAAATGGCTTTAATGTATGTTTTATTTTTAAATTGGTCAAAAAATAAAAAAGCATTATCAATATAAAATTATTGTTTGGCAATATTACTACTAAATAATTGATTGAATTTTAATTAGTTAAATTGAATTGGCTGAATCAATGTATGGATATTGTATTTAAAATTGTGATGTTATTAGAACGCGAAAGCAATTCAGATTAGTAAATAAATAATTTTGGCCAGTCGTGCGTGATACAAGCGCACAAGCGCATGACTAAACGCGACAGGTTGTGGGCTCGACTCCTACTCGAGGAAATTAGATATTTATTTAAATTTATATTTCAATTTCTTTTCTCTGGTGTTGAGGCAAAGCGACAGTACATAGGTGTTACTCAGAATTCGGCGGAAAATGGGGAACACTATCTTAACACTAGGTTCCCTTTGCCTACCCTACTGTGCGTGGGATACAGCACAAAGCTGATTAAATAAATAATTGTATAGTTAAAACGAGCAGGTGCGCAGGACACGGCCGTGTGTTGTACGTGAATACGTTTATGTAACGGGCTATATTTTTTAAGTAACATTTTTATTTAATAAAAATAATCTCTTTATTTCAGACTTTATGTCCATATAATTTTTGTTAGTATATATTTGCTTGACTTACGTAACATTATTATTATAATTTATTATTTATCATATATTAATTTCACATGTATATTATTCCAGTGCCTCCAAAGGG
>DWMY01002890.1:0-11000 GCA_018249775.1 Heliconius hecalesia formosus
CCTAAGAGATATTTAAGAAACGAATATAAGAAAAGCGCATTTAGTAATAAAAATGTTCATTATAAAATTAGATGTAATTAAAAAATGAGTTCATCATAACTTCTTATGATACCCTATTTGATGGTGTTAATGCTGACACTCTGGACTTGCGCCGACAAAAAAATATTTAATAATTATGACCAAAACAAGTCCTCATTTAGCTTTATTTATTGAGATGAGGAAATTTATTACCTCAATAAAATATTTTAACACTCGTACCATCTCTCCTTCCCAAGAATGTCGGACACACACTAAACGCAATTGAAAAATTGTATTGTAATCTTAAAAAAAAAAAGAATATTAACACGCTTTCTACTCGTCGTTTAAATCAAGATCCCTTAGAAAATTTTTTTGGTTGCGTCAGATATAACTGTGGGTCAAATACAAACCCGATAATACCGTAATTTATAGCAGGGACAAAAACGTCTATTGTAAGCAACTTGCGACATAGGACAAAAGACAAATTACGAAACTGATACTGCTCAGATTGCAGATAACCTAACTAGTTACCTTAAAGTTAAAGAAAAATCTGATATGTCTGAAATCACTTATGACATTGATTTTGAAAAGATGGCGCTGATGCAGTTGAAGAAGTACAGAAGGCGACACCAGAGACTCAAGCTTGTGCATACGTGTGTGGTTTCATTTTTAAAAAACTTTGGAATAACAAGAGCGTCCATTGTAAAAATTCTTTTCTTACAGCTTCTGAAGAAGCTATTCATATATTTACAAGTTTTAAAGAGACTAACATAAATACTACATCATTAAATTATGTCAACAAAAATGTTGTAACAAACATAGAAGCTTTAACCACAGGCATAAACAAGTATTTGAAGATATCAGGATGGAAACCTAAAAAAAAATATTCTGCTATCACTTAATCAAATAAACTTTGATTATCTCTATAATTGTACAGATCATGTAAATAGAAATATAGAGCATATAAAAACTGTACATTTTATATATGTCTTAAAAGATTTATAACTTTAAATAATAGAGCAATGATTGAAGATGACAAACAGAAAACGTTAATTAGGAAATTAAAAAAATTAAGAAACAAATAAAAATATGCATGATTATTAATATTCGATTTGAAATTTATTTGTTTGTTTCTTAGTACTAAAAAAAACTAAATCCCCAGTTCAATGAATAATAAATCAGATGGTATCTCAGAAGAAGTAATAAAAAAGTCTTTCAGAGTAACATTATTTTACCCAGTGAATAAAGATGCTTACCCAAAAGATCGTCTAAATCCACAAAAAATAAAAATATACAATGCAGCACAAAGTTCAGGTGATCACATGCCAAATCCATTAAATATATTCGATGGTTCGTTGTCTGAAAAAGTGCAATATATCACCCTCATTGCTAGATTCTAGGCAATGTGATTCACATTGCCTAGAATTTCTCTTAGTATTCGAGTTGATCCTGTTGAAGATCCAAGACCATCTTGTTTATTTGAAACGTTACTGTTGGATGAAATAAAAAATACAGCACCGCCTTCAGGCAAAAGAAGAAAAATAGATGGGAAAAGTAAAGTTTTGACTATTTAAGATTATTTAAAGAGTATTGAAAATTTAGACAAAAAGAAAAAAAAGGAACAAATATAATTAAAGGAAAACCCAAGACTAAGAAAAGGACACGACTAATTACTCGGAGTAAGAGTCTGATACAGATCAGATCTATTCTCGGATGAAGAAGTGCAATATGCGGACGAAACTGATATTGAAAATTACAATTTAGAAAACATTATAGATAAATATGATGTTGAATTTGATGAGACTAAAAACGAGAAAGAAAATAATGAAATACGTGACCTACTTCAAAATGAAGTTACTGTGATCCCTTCAATTTTTAAAGACTCTATTGGAGATGAAGCAGTTAGATCAACTTACGAAATTGGGAACTTTATTCTTATAGAGCATTCTCTAAAGAACGTTCAAAAATATTATGTCAGAATTGAAGCGATTGATGGAGAAAATTTGTCCGTGATTTATCTTAAAAGATCAAAGAAAATCTTTATTTATCCTGCTGTCCACATAAAATATTCTATCCATAAAGAGGAAATTGTCCTTAAATTGGCACCTCCAACACAAAGTAATAAAAGAAGTGCCTTAATTTTTGATATTGACTTCGAAAAATATTGTGTTGAGTAAGTCGAATAAGTTTAATTGAAGTCTACGTTTGTTATTATAATTTTTTAATGTACTAGTTTTAAAAACAGAAAGAAAAGACTGTTTAGTCTAGTGTTAAATAAGTAGATTATGATGTTAATCAACATCTTGTTTACGTTTAGAGTTTATCTTGATTACGTTAGTTTTCTTTGGCAATTTTTATTTTTCTATAATTTAATTTTTTGTTCTTTATTATAGCATTTAAATATTAAAAACAATGCTAAATAAAAATATTGTTAAGCAAAATTTCGTGACGATATTTTTCAGTCCTTTAATAAAAGATAAGTTTTTTTAGACATTTTTAAAGTGTTATTCCACACTTAGGAAATAAGTAAAAAGATAAGTTATCCGTTGTACCCATTCTTTCTGTTGTTATATGATTTCTGTACTTTCTTTCTTGTGTGGTACATAAATAAATGAAAAAAAATAATAACAAAAGTACATTTTATAGAGTAAGTAATTTTTTTGTATCATTTTTTAATCTCCTTGTCTTATACGTAGCCTTTATTGTCACAAATGTGGAAAGATATACAAAATAAGGGCAGTCTCATTTTTTAACGTCCATGTCTCGTATTTGCCCTTTTTGGAGGAAAAAATTAAGACACTTATTTTATACTAAAACATGACTATTTATTTACAAACGAATCAAATATCTTAATAGTTATGAAAAAATAGTATCATAATAATTCATATAAACATATAAAAAATAATTTTTAAGGTAATAAAAAATCAAAAGATTGATTTTTTGTCTCATTTTTGCCCCATCTGACCCTAAGTAAAATTTATGTGCTTTTGAATTGAATAGGTAGGTACATACCTACCAAAATTAACAAAACAATTGTTTACCTACACAAGTATGTATTTAGCATTTCGTTGCAAGTACCTACACTATTTATTGCCACCTTTTTTGGCAAAAATCAGCTTCACGCTGTATCCCGCACACAGTAGGGTAGGCAGAGGGAACCTAGTGTTAAGACACTCCGTTCCCCACTTTCTGCCGAATTCTGTAGGCATTGCGTGTTGAGTGACAGAACTCAACGCCGCGCTTAACCTCGACACCAGAGCGAAGAAATGGAAATATAAATTTAAATAAATATTTCATCTCCTCGAGTGGGGATCGAACCCACAACCAGTCGGTTTTACAGCCACACCTCGTGCCGCTGCGCCACGATTTTTTTTTTGTCAATAGATAACGAAACGCAAGTAGATAGAGCAATTACTTAGGTAGATATAGTAACTTATATTTATTGTCATTTTAGATCCACAGAAATGTTTGGACGTAGAAAATTGGGAAAATACCTGCCATATTTAGTCAATGCTCGACACATACGGGACGCCATATTGGCTGCCATTACGCGACGATGAACTCGCTCAATGAGCGAAATAAACACGTTTTTGATGGTTTTAAGTAAAAAAAGAACATTTTTGGTGTTTTATCAATCCTTCAACAAATGTAAAGGTATGCAATCATTTTCTAATCCTAAATGATTAGAAAACTTACTGAATTAATATAATTTTAGGACTGTATTGTGATTTAATATTAGAATTCACATTTTTCGATAAGCTCGTAGCAAAGTGAAAATGGTCAGGTTCGGGAGACTTGAACCATGATAGGTGTGGGGCACATGCTCAGTGGTTCAACTGTCCTTCGAAAATATTTCGCAGAAAATTTTGTTTTTTATATTCCTTTCAGATACTTTGCCGTTTCTATACAAAGAAAAGATAGGTTGCTAGCCGCATAAAAGTCACCAAACAAGAATAAGAAAATGCTATTCGAGAAATCTGATAAAATCTTTAAGAAAAACTGCGGTAAAATATGACATCGACAGAACTTCTTTGCGCCGATACATTAAAATACGGCGATATTGCAAGCGTTTGACGATAAGGGTACATAGAAAGCTTCTCATATTTTTACCATATCAGAAGAAAAGATTTCGTAGAATATTTATTGACTTGTAGTAAAATGAATTATTAAGCAATGAAATTTCGAATATGCTTTAGCAAAGAATAAAAAAAAATATGATAGTTGAGCAAAAAATAATTCAGCTGGAAATTAAAGACTAGTTCCGAGGGTTTATTCGTAAAAATTCCGACATAATTTGTGTGATTAAGTTTGTTATTCAAAAAATTACCAAGTTTTAACAAAAAAAATTGGTGATGTTTCTAAAAATTTAAGATACGTTCGTGATTAAAACTGAGAACTTGTCATTTTTAATAAATCATTACAAACATTAGGAATTGATGATTGATATCTTTAGTTTGTTATCATCATATGGAATTATACAAGTCTATTCTAATTTATATTTCCTTTTTTATGTTTAACGTTGTTTATTAATACAGCTACATTTATAAAGCACTACACAATAATGTATTTTTCATATTCTAATAAAAATATTCAATATTTACAACATTTTTATCATTGTTTTCCCTGTACAAACACATATGGACAAGTCTCCCTTCCCCTATGCTCAAATTTCCTATGGATTGGGGACATTTGACTCACTTTAAAAAGAAAAAAGTTATCTCCAGCTCAAATTAATGGGTTAAAAGTAACTTTGATTATATAAATATGTCCCTACTTACCTTTACCTTGTATACTTTAAAGAGCTGTCTAATTTTAATGTAATAGTTTCATTTTATACCGTTTACAGTTAAAGAGGGTTTAACTCTCCCGGACTCCCCCTTATATATTATTCTCGAGGCTTGTAATGTAGGAAAAGGTTCAAATACCGTTATCTCTAGCAATGTAGAGCACTTTTTCAATAATTTTGCATTAACTTGTTAACCGAACAAGACGTATAAATGCGTCAGGCGTAAACAATATCGGGTACGGGTAGGACATATAAATACGTCCTCAAAAATTAATGTGCGCCCTGGAACGGATGAGACGTATATTTCCGATCCACTCCATCATCCACGTGTCTCGACATGAATTGATATGCGTATAGAATCACAACAATTTCTCTATCGTGAGTGATAGACGTGTTTTGTGTAACTAGTGACAGGTACCTATTTACACTTATTTTATTTTATTTATCTATTTTAATTAAATGCTTACAAATACATACAATGGCTATAAAAATATTTCTATTATATTTCTATTTTTATTTCCAATTTTTTTATTAATTTTTTTTTTGTGATTATCAAAATGAATGAGAGCGATATCAGTGATGATGATGTATAAATAATAAAATAAAATAAAAATACTTTATTTGTTCAACAGATTTTACACAGAAATAATTGTTACAGAGATCTCCTTTTAAGCAAGTAATGCCTGTATTAGGAGATCCCGCTCTTCTAATACAATATCTTAGATATCTGTTTTAATATTTAACACAATAAACATTTTAAAATAAGTTAGTTTTTTTATACACACGTTTGGTTGAACGTATGTGTATGTGTCTGTATGTGTGTGTATGTGTGTGCGTGTACATGTTAGTGTGTATGGTTATGTGTGTGTATTATTTTGTTTTGTGGGAGCTTGTATGTCATTGGACGTGTAGTAGGAGAGTTTCAGTGTCATGATAAGTAAGTGTCTTGATCCAGTCCGTGAGGATTTTTTTGCAATCGTGTTTCTTTTTAGGGTAGATGTAAACGTGTTTATTTATCTCATTATATAATTGAGCAGATCGTTTGAGGAATTGCATGGAGGCAAATCGAGTTTTAGTTATCGGAATTTTAGTTATATTGAATTTTCTTCTTTGTATGTGTCAATGTACCGGCAAGTAAAAGAAGGAGACACATCATGTGTACGCCATTGGAGTCATCTAACAATGATTTTGACTACGACACACAATTGAGCGATACAGAGTGAGGATAATGAAGAAGTTGATGAAGTTGGTCCTAGCAACAACGTCTTTGATGTCTCTGAAAAATGGGTGCCTCAAATAGCAGAAAGATCACCATTTCCCTTCACTGTACACCCGGGAAAAACATTCAATACTCCTTCAAAAAAATTTTTTTTATTTTATCTAGAGAAGTTTTTAGAAAATTATTAACAGAAGAAACGAATTTGTATGCCGCTAATTTTTTGCCAATAATCCGGAGTGAAAATCACGTTCGAGACGAAAATGGAAGGATACCAATAAAGCTGAGATGAAGATATTTATGGGGCTCCTAGTTTTACAAGGGATAATTGGAAAACCAACTTTAGAGTGTTATTTTTCTAGAATTATTGAATCACCTTCTTTTCATGAGCTATGAGCTATGAGCAAAAACAGATTTGGATTATTGTGTAAGTTTTTACATTTTGCGGACAATCTAAGTTTTAATCCTAAAACGTCTCATAGAAAAACAAACAAAATCGATCCAATTATTATATAATTTATGTTTGTGTACGAGACATATGTGTCGACGAGTCTCTTTTATTGTGGAAAGGGAATTTATCCTGGAAGCAAAACATAGCAACGCAACGAGCTAGATTTGGCATAAAGCTATTCATTCTGTCTGAAAGCCAATCTGGATACGTCCAAAACATCATTATATATACAGGAAAGGACACTAACTATGGTTCATAAATTACCCACAAGAAAAACAATCATCAGGAATTGTGTTGGAGTTAGTAAAGGGTATAGAATTTACCTAGATAATTTGTATACTTTAATTCAGTTGGCTGAACTCTTGTGTCAAAACAACACCGACATTGTTGGGACAATGAGAATAAATAGAATCGGTATCCCCATTGAAATAAAAACAAAACGATTGAAAAAAAATGAATATATTGTAAGATACAAAGGCAAACTCATGGTTTTAAAGTGGAAGGACAAAAAGGATGTATTGCTGCTCAGTTCAATTCATAATGACGAAAAGACAATGATTGAAAAGGGAGGAAGAAGTCAAGAAAAACCTAATGTTGTCCTCGATTACAATAAGAATATGGGCGGCTTAGAGTTACATGTTAGAGTGTATAGAGAAATTAGTTGATAACAATATCGTGTACACCCACCCACAGCCATCAACAAACAGGTCTACACCTAAACCACCACGTATAGTGGAAAGGCATTTTCCACTATGCGTGATTGACCTCAATTGCCAATAAAATGATGGAGATTTTTAGGCCCGTTAATGTGACAGCGGTGAGGTCAGGTTCCGGTAACAACTCATAGCGTCAATCGTCAAAATTAATATTTTTTCAATATTTAATATGTGGGCAACCCACACTACATATAATAAACATATACGTATATATACATACATAAAATATAATTACATAGATATTTATTCACTTTAAAATATTAAAATATTCATTGTGGATCCCTAAGATTCGCAGATGAGCATGCCCCCCCGCATCTCAGCTGGTGCCTAGTGGCGCTTTCGCTCCAGACCACGCGTGACGCGACAGTTACAATCTTACTGTATCACGCGAAGCCTGTGACGCTTGATCCCTCGCTTATTGCTTACGCGCCGTTAGCTTTCGCTAGCCTAATTTCTTTATTTCTATTTTTTTTACTTCTTATATTTTTACCTACGTCTTTCTACACTTTCCTAAACTTTTGTGTACCATGCTTCCTCCTTCTGCTTATTGTATTTGTGGACTCATTGTGAAATATAGACATTGTCAACATACGTTTATATTTAAGAACGGACTTATTTATTTTCACACATCATCACAATGAGCACAGTTTCGAAAGATTATCAAATACCAACGGCTCGCCGAGATGACGTTAAGAGAACGGATGAATCTGATTCGCCAGTGCAATATCAGGTGATGACGGAGGCATTTCGTGTTGGCGTTAAAATACCCCTTAATTTTGGCCAGAGAAACCCACAAAATGGTTTTCTGAAATTGAAGGATAATTTAAATACTTTCGCATCTAGACTGCCAATATCGGTCGGTCGAAGTTGAAGACGTTATAACTTTATTACCAGAAAAGGGTAAATACGAAAAATTTAAATTAATTAAAAGGCTTTCAATGTCGAGTGAGAGGAAAGTTAAGCAACTTTTCTAGTGAGAAGAACTCGGTGACCGCAAAAACCGTCACAATTTCTTCGACATTTGCGTCATCTAGCTGGCCCTAACATACCCGAAAATTTTCTTCGTACAATTTGGATAAGCCGAATACCGAAGAACTCGCAGACGGTAATTGCATGTTTTGTTCGTAGTGATCTCGTTCGGATGTCTTTATAACCTTCGTACAATGATCCGTGGAAGGTACGGTACCGTGGAGAGAAAAATAACGTTTTTTATTACAAATGCTTAGTAAAAATGTATATTTATCCATTGATAGGCCCCAAACCCGGTTTTATTAGCGACCAGGTACACATAAATAATAACATTTTAGAAAATAGGTTAAATTCAAACGTACGGAAAACGCTGTTTGTCATAGGAGAAGCGGATAGCACTGACCGCCCGCTCAACTACACTCCGCGTTGCGGTCGAATATTGAAAAAGCTCTTACGCTTCAATTTATACTTAGGTGTTGAAATAATTAATTATATAATATACACTATATTATATAAATGAGTTACATTTCCATTTTGGAGTAACTTAACAAAATAGAAGATAAATACCTAATAAAAATAATTTAAAGGTTCTGATTTTTGAAAGAGAAAGGATGGAATGCAAGATCAGTGTAAATGGTAAGATATTAAAACAAGTGAATGAAGTGGTATACTTGGAAAGTATGTTCAGTAGAGATGGAAGATGGATGTGGAAAGGCGTATTGCTGCCGGTAACAAGGTTAACGGAGCCCTAGCTGGATTGATGAGACGGCGAAACGTCAGCACAGCTGCTTGTTTGGCCGTACACAATGCAGTTTTGGTACCGACTCTGTTATACGGCAGCGAAACGTGGGTATTACAAAAGAAGGATATGCGGAGTCAGCTTAGCTGATCGAATCCGCAATGAAGAGGTACACAGAATGGCAGGTACTAGCGAGGATGCCACGGTGAGAATGAAGAACGTGCAGAGCTGGTTTGGGCACGTCGAACGAATGAGTGATGAAAGAATGGCAAAAAAGGTTTATGATGGAAAAGTGAGCGGTAAGAGAGGTAGGGCTCCACCTCGGTTACCTTCTTCTACTACCCCACTAGGGATAAGGCGTGCACCTAGTATAGTATAGTATATAATTTATTAAATACATATATAACTAGTTCAGTATAATATTCAAATAGATAATACAGCGAATAAAGACGAGGTAGTTATTGTTCAATCGGAGGCGCAGATCAAGGATGCAACGGTGTGGTCCTACTCTGGATGGGACCATGACAATATAGTTGGTGCTCATTTTTTATATTTCCTGTTTGCCGCTACAGTATAACAAAAATTAAGGAACGGTTCCTACAAGTGCAAGTCGAGATAGTCTAGGAGCATGTGGTGCCCGCGAGAGCATCCACAATTTTCAACGAAGCTAGAAATATCACAAATTTTGTTTAAGGACCTGGTGATGGTTATTAGATCTCAGTCATCTTAATTTTTTAATTGCATATTTGAACTTTATTTGTAAGATATATATTTTTAGTGAACTTTCGAATTGTTTTGAATTGTATTCAAATTACTTATTTTGTTTTCGTTAAGTAAATATAGCCCCTCTAAACTCTTATTGATAATCGGAGGTACTCGCGTTAAATTGCGCAGAATACATATGCGCAGAACACGTTTGATCAGTGTTACCCTGTTATGTTGTTTTACCCCACGCTTAACAAATCGTCAAGAAATAACTGGCAATATTTGTTTGCATGTTTCATATATAATGCAATATGGATAATAATATTTGACTATTTTGAAAGGTGTTTAAATTAAAATGTTGGATAATTATTTTAATTAATTATGGTACAAAAACATTAAGGCTGGTTTCCCTGGGCTTTAACCTGTTGCTTTGTTCTGTACGAGCTACACTTACAGGAAGCACACTTCCTCTTATAATAAAAAGTATTATCGAGCTCATATTTTGCTGTTAAAAAAAAGCCTCGAGGACGTTTTTGTATGCTACGCCGCGAGTCCCCAAGAATGGTGTTCCATGCTTATAAATTTATGAAGAAAGAAGCTGAAGGTCTTCAGTGCGAACTGAACCAAATTCAAAAGAGGACATCAACGGCTACATATGTGTCTGTTAATACCGTAAGAAAAAATATAGCCGAATCAAACGATCCCAGCTTCAATTTTTCGTACGCCTGGTAAAAAAAGAAAAAGGGTGAAAATCGTTACGTTCTTTCGTTACTGGCATCGAAAACATTGATGCTATTTACATTAAAAGATGTGTACACAATTTTCATTTGACCGGACGTCAATTACCAACGTTGCAGCTTCTTTTAAATAAACTAAAGGCAGAAATAAAGAAATAATATTTAAGGGTTCAAGAGAAAGTTTAAGAAAAAAATTGCGACAGCTCGGCTTTCTATGGAAATAACCCGAAAACAATAGAAAAATATAATTTGAAAAACAAAACATTAGATTAAAAAGAATAGAATTTAAAAAAAAATAGGAAATACATCACATACACAAAAATAGCAAGTACAGTCATCATACATGTCACTTCAGAGTCTGGTTTTGTTCCAAATGCACTATAGATAGTTCAACTCAGTCGTGCGCGTGGCCCTATGTGTAGGTGCGCTTGTAAATATATAACTTTCATTTGACGCAAAGCGAGCAAGACGTGTTTACATCGCTTTCTCTTACGGGTCGACAGTCGACATGTACAGTCCTTAAAAAAAATGTCTAATTCTTCACAGAGAAAATGTTTAAGGAGTCAGGTAAATATTTAATTTAAATATAATAATATTTATTTATTGTGATTCTATATACGGAAAAATATATCCTTGTTAACGTTTACTTATTACTTTTAGACT
>DWMY01002891.1:0-10998 GCA_018249775.1 Heliconius hecalesia formosus
CGGGAAATCTTACGAGATGGTCTGACGTCAAAGTCTTACATCCGGGAAGCTTCTGCTATTTCAAACAACGGTCGAGAATAAAAGCCAGGTCTTCATATACTCTGTATAGGTCTAGAGCTCTTTATATAATGGTTCATACATCTTAATTGTATAGATATTCATATTAAGTATGAATTAACTGAATACTTGCTTGCTTCTTTACTAATTATAGTATAAAAATAGCGTTAGCACGTGTAGTTTAAGTATAAGTGAAGATTCCGGTTGGTCCGGTTTCAAAGACGCAAATTTGTGTTAATTGTCGATCTAAATACGATTGTTGAAGAAAACCTCTGCAATTTTAATAAACTTGCAATATAAAAGTGAAAATAAAAGCAAATCTAAGAAATATATAATTCTTTATAAAAACTGTTTGGCAAGCGAGTGGTGTCACGATTGCTAAATCCCCGGTCACCTTATTCCCCTTCGCGGGATTGTTTACAGTAAATTAAGACCGACATTTTTAAATTTAAAAATAAACATACATTTTATATAATCTGTGAATCTAAATGTGTTTTGAGTAAAAATAAACGCACCTGCGTGGCTTATGTCACACATGACCACTTTGAAAACCACTTATTTGCTAACTGTTAAATTTTATTAATTAACTATAACTAATATGTAGTATAAAAAAAAATATAATAAATATACAGACCAACTAACATTTTACTACATATTTGGAAATTAAAATAGATCTGTGATCAAAGATGGCGTCGGAAAAGCGCGGGCACTTTCCCCCGCGCGGGAAACGAAAGAAAGTCGCGCGAAATGGAAACCGTCGCGATTATGAAGATAGCATTTATTTTATTAATAATAGAGCTAGCGAGGATTTTAAAAGTATTTCTTTTTGTTTCAATAAAAGAAACAAAATAAAATTATAGTAATTTTCATCAATAGCCATATTTTTCGTGTATTACAATGTGTCACAGACAATTCAAACTAATTGTAGATTATAAATAAAAAAAACCATTGTTAATTTAAAAAAAAAAATGCATGTCATATCTACATTCAAATAACATACAAAATATTTAAATATAATTGAATTTACAATACTAATATATATCACAATTTAATAAAACCAATATCCTCTAGGTTTTTAACCTGTGGTTTGGTTAATGAAAATATGTTTATGTAAATATGGTTACGCAACCGAACTAATAGTGAATCACAAGTGGAAAGGCCGTCAAAACATTGTTTATCCGGCCACTTTGCGCGTACCGAATAACTATTGGATGTTATATGTTACAAAATTATTTGCCAATATAATTAATACGCGCTTGGGGAATCTGTATGACCTACTTTAGAACTAGGTCCGACGCTAGGCCTATGTATATAATGTATATCTTAGGGTGATAGCTTGAAATTGTTGTTATATAAGCGGTACATTTTATAAATTGATTTATTTATTTTTAACAAAAACAGCTGTCATCGTATAGATCCTTAGTTATAGAATACAGAATCAATATATTTTTTTAATCTGTAAACCTTTGCAAGAGATTTGACTATTCATTATAAAATGATACATATTTTTAACAATTAATTGTAATTACAACCAAAATATTACAGTTTACAAAAGTTCCCTATTTTCCGGTTCCAATAAGATGGAAAGTGTTATAGATATGCATTGAAATAGATCTGGCTGGCTATCATGCGCGCGCGCAATAAGTAGGTCAGCGGCGAAGGGCGATGTTTGTATGTAGTTATGTACCCAGTGTTGCTATGTCCGGGTGTTCGTTACGCATTAATATGTAGATACAAATACTTTGAAACTGTAAAAAATATTTTATTTAGGTTTTGTATATATTTCTATTTAATTTTGACGTTCCAATCTCCCCGGTACCAGACAATCGAGCATATCCAGACAGATTTCTTAGAAAGCGTTAAAATACAAGCAAAAATTGAAACATAATGAAGCACAAAACAATCTGACGAACATTTCGCAACCCATTGTCTATTAGTCATGTCCCAAAAGCTCAGTTTCGTTTGGTTGCATTATTTTTTTCACCTTGGATTTGAACGGCAAGCCTACGTGCAGGTCGCCAGCGCTGCTCACGGCCATTTAAAACACTTAATATCATACTATATTAATCTTTATTAGATATCTATTAAGGGTTATTTTAGTGTGCACATTTTCGTATGTTGTTAACCGTATCGTAAACATGCCTTCAGTTTTTTCTGTCACTGATATAGTTAGGTAGCTTGTCACGACGTAAAAAACATAATATTTACTAAATAAAATAGGTCATTATTGTTACGTGTCGTGTTTATTGTGTATTTATAGTATTTTGAAATAAATGTAGAGCTACTGTAAAGTTTTAAATCTTCTATTCAGTTAGAACAAGAAACTTATAAATCAGGCCGTCATGGTGTATTGGGGCGGAGTCTCTTGTAAATATAATAGTTGTTTCGATTCCCAGTGTAGAATGATTATACTGTTTTTTGTTATTTTTTCGCTCTAGTCGGCAAAACGCAGGGTTGAGTTTTGCCACTCAATACACAATATATATTAAATTTGGCAAAAAATGGATCCTTTGGCCTACCATGCTATATGCGAAATACAGATAAAAACACAAAATTTCCTAACAAGAGATACGAACCCACTACCCACGCATACACTCATAAATCCATAACAAGTTAAAAATTATCAAAGAACATTACGTAAAACATATTTTTTTTAGAACCAAATCTTATTTGTCATTTATTGCATTTGATAAGCCACCAGATACGTTATCGCGATACGATACTCGTAGGAAAGAAGAATAGGGACAAGGATATGGCGGAGGTACATATGTATATCTGTTTGTTTGTTATTATACAATATCTACTGCGTAGTGTGTGTTTGGTAGGTTTGCACGTGTAATTGTTGCAACACACGGATTTCAGTTGGATTTAACATAATTTAGGTGGAAAATCTGTGTACAGAGGGCAAAAAACTATGGTTTTTTTAAATTTTCATTTCTACGTTCTGGGTTGGGTTCCGCCTCTTAGCACTTAATGTTCCGAGAATTAGGTGGAAGGCAAATAATAAAGTGTCTCAACGCTATATTTTCTCTGCCTATTTTGGGGATAACAGCTTGAAGCTGATTTTTTTATTTTAACGCTTCTTTAAGCCGACCGAATATAGGGATCAGTCACTTCGTAATGCACTTTATTCATTTTAGAGCTATAGTCTTTCTAAAGATTCCGGTAAATTAGTTCACATTCAGTTGTTTCTATATTTATCAAAACTAAAAATTACCAATAACTAAAACAAAAAAAAAACCACAACAAAATTACAGTAATAAAAGGAGAAAACCGGAAAATCGTAAATGTGTCATCGAGAACGAACGTCCGCCATGTTTGGTGCACCGCGAAAGTGAGATTTCGCGCGGTGCATCGGCTCCCTTGACCTGCTTACCGCCCCCCGCGGATAGGCTAGATCTGAGCTAGCTGTGCGTAACAACTACATACAACTAGAACTATTATACTACTATACTTTACTATACTACAGTATAGTATAGAATACTGTAGTACAAAAACCACTGTACTAGTTCACTACGGCCGCGACGATTGGACGTGTATGACGTTTTCTTTTATTTATATTTATGTACTTACATATATATGAGATAAAATGTGAATCATTAATAATTAATATAATTCAGCAATTAAAATAGTTCTATATGAGGTCTTCGTGATGTTATTATGAGTTTGATTCTAGTTGAGACAAACGTTTCAGCTTAGAATGCTTTAATTTAACATGCTAAGTAGTAGTAATTACGAAGTCCTTACACTAGCTAACCTGCTGTGCGGGAAAGAGCGTGAAGCTGTATTTTTAACAAGGAAAATAAACATTTCGTTATTTTGAAATAAAATAGCTTTAGATTTTCTAGATAGGATAAAATGGAAGTAATTGCTAATCAGAAGTAAACACAAATCAACATCAGAGGATTGGTAATCGAAATCGGTGACGAAATAATAATTAAAAGTAAAAATTACGCGTTATCAAACGTATCTCATTTAATGGCTAGTGAAGTATTTCAGGGACTCGGTGAGTTACGACATTTTTAATTATTTTATCATTTCTATACCTACATACATATATGAAATTGGAACGTCGACGTAATACTAGTAGGTATGTTTTTTTCAATTATCAACTAAGCATGTAAATTTTTTATATTACATATTTATTACAAATGAGGTTTTACCTCATTTGTTCTTTTGATATGTGTCACTTTCTTTCTTTTCTTTCAGCTTCACGCTTTATCCCGCATGTAGCAGAGTAGGCAGAGGGAACCAAGTGTAAAAAAAATTCTTTGCAATAGCAAGGGAATGAAAATAATTCATTTCTCCTAATGGGAATCGACTCCGCAACCCTCGCGTTCAAAATCAGATTGTGAACGCGAGGGTTACGGCCACTGCACTGGCGGTTCAAATTTATTAATAAGAAAAAACCATTTCATTATAATATAATTTGCTATCTTCTGTGGGCAGAGGCTATGTGTGTGACTCACATCATTAATGTTGTTACTTTCGCCGTTAAATACCTACATTCTCGAGTTAAATTATGAGTTTTTTTATAAGAATTGCATCATTAAATAACTTTAAAGCATGTTAATCAAAGTAAAGGCGTGATGCGTTACAATCGTGCCAGCGTGGACCGCCGGCAACCAGTGCAGCGGATATGTTAGCCAATACTAACATTATGCTTATAGCCATTCGGTCGCGATATACAATACAAATGGATTGGTTTATTTGATGATGATACGAGTTTAACTGAAAATTTTTATATTAATTGTTTTTATGGATTTTTTAAGGATTGTTTTAGCTTCACGCTGTATCCCGCATTCAGCAGGGTTCTCTCCAATATCCTCTATATTGGAGAGAATCCAGCGTTAAGACACTTTCCGCTCAATTGTCGAGACATTGCGTGTTAAGTGGCGGAACTTAACGTCTACCTAGAGTACGCTGATATTTCAACGTTCGGTTAATCGTTAAGAATAATCTTCGTAACCTACTAAGGTGTATATACATACAAGAGAATATATTGAATTATATACAAGAGAATATATTTATACTCCAACATCCAAAATAATACCAAACTTAAAGAATGTAGGTGTAAAAGAACCGCGGAACAAAAGTTCGAAAGGATTACCGTAGTGGGCGACCAAGGCCTAGCGGTGTGGCTCTTACGTATATAGATACAGTACGGGCGGCGCGGGTTGGCTGCTTAATGTATTACGACATACGGATATTGGCTTAGCGATGTCGAAAATTGAAATTTGACGGCAACTTTTATATGGCA
Source organism: Heliconius hecalesia formosus (assembly GCA_018249775.1). Taxonomy (NCBI): domain Eukaryota; kingdom Metazoa; phylum Arthropoda; class Insecta; order Lepidoptera; family Nymphalidae; genus Heliconius; species Heliconius hecalesia. Next base: position 5,318 of record DWMY01002891.1, read on the forward strand.
CGTTAGTGTTAGAATACAGGAATTACGTTAAAAGTGATGTTTTTAATTATTTTTTTCTCTTAGCTTCCACTCTGTATCCCGCCCGTAGCAGGGTAGACGGAATCCGGTGTTAGGACACTCCGAGCCGCAAAATTAATATAAACTTATTAGTTTAATATTTCTAGATACCGTTAGCATTTCGAAATGGGCATCGATAAATTATTCGATCTAGACCTCGCCTTTTATATGTGACATATGTATATTATAACAGGTTAAGAATTTACAAGAAATCAAGTCACATTGTTAACTTCATGCAGTTTTAACACACTCCGTTCTCCATTTTCTGCTCAATTTCCGAGACATTGCCTGTCGAGTGGCAGAACTGAACGCCGCGTTTTGTAATATTATATGTTAAACTCCAATATAATATTTTAATTATTGCATTATAGAGTGAGCAAAGATTACCTATTGGCTCAGAGCTAATAAAGCGTAATAAAAATGTTATATTAATAATTTATAATATGCTCATTTATCCATACATGTAGATGTATATAGAAATTATCCTTTTATAACAATTATCCTTCAATAAATTATCTATATACAAGCATTTATGAAGTAATATTAAATAATGCATTTCTGTGCATATGAAAAATTAAGGAATTGTTTGTTTGTTTTCTAGAAATATTCTATAGGTCATAATTAATTAATTAATATATAATATAATATATTATAATACACTATAATAAATTAACTAAGTTACAACTAAGTCTTGACTTTGGCAAACGATTAAAAACTCGGTTAACGACTTTGTTTCCTGTATCAATATATATGTAATTAGATGTGTGGCAATATCCGGTTAAATGGTACACTTAAAAAAAACGATTTTTATCATGTTGAACGTTATTTTTAATCATGATTTTGTTAAATTGCTTAGTTTTCTAGCAGTTTAGAGTATTTTTTATTATAAAGAGTTTAATATCTTATCTGTTATTTACAAATAATACTTCAAAATTGTGATATATATAGGAGACATTATAAATCGAATTCTCACATATATGTTGGCAATAATCAATTGTTACCAACATTGCCAAATATACGCCAGTACCGGAAACTGTGAAATACCACAACAGTGCGCGCGCGCAACACAAACAAACAAACAAACAGACACTACGCTATATTGTTTCTTCCTTTGTTTCGAAAACAATTATTGTTACACCTCGTGCCTTCCTTCATCTCGTATGTGAGTATTTATATCCGGTATCTTCGTTGTAATTGTCAATTTTAAATACATTTTATATACTGCATATTTTGTTGTTATCTAATATATGTATATGTTCTTTCTGTATGTTTACGTGTTATTTCACTCCTCCTAAATGGTTGGATCGTCTTGAATAAAATGTTATGTGTATAATTCTATAGAATACATAAGTATTCTAATTATTTTCGATTATGCGACGACGTATATTTTAATACGAAATGTCCAGGGTGAATCCAGCTTAAAATACTATTTACAGATTCCTTAAGGTGTTAAATATTTTCTATAAAAGAAACAAATTGGATGATTCTGGGTATACGTGGGTAAGTTATAATAAATTTATGAAAATTATGAAAGTCATATCTCAAACCGGTATAAAGCTTCATAGCTTTAAAAAAATAATAAACAAAAATAAAATTTTTAAATTTTATCTTCTTCTGTTTGCCACATCGAATTAAGATAATTTTTTATTAACGCACCACCACCCACGCATTTTTTGTAGTTACGCGGAGTTGATAACAATTATTTATAAATCGAGGACCATTTTCCATTTCTTTTCATTCAGACATTCAGTGTACAGTGGTGACTCGAATCCGTAAGAACGGGAATTCGAATCTATATGTTTCAGGTCCATGACAAAATTTAACAACACTATAATGACGTCAAGATAACATTGTAACCACATTAGAATATCTAAATATTATTAAAGCAGGAAAACATACATCCATGTACTGTTACATCCATTCATTCAACCGCAGATACATATATACATACGGTTTGACTAATCTTACCCACCATATATGGACACTAGCGTAAATCCCTAAATAAGTAGTACGTGACTTCGTCGTAGCGTAGGGGCACAAGCGTGCGACTGTAAAGGCGACGGTTGTGGGTTCGATCCCCATTCGTTGTCACAAGAACTCACAATCGAGTCACCATCAAATTTTGTTTTACTCTACGACGGCCTCTTGTTATTGATTATCGTCACACATTCGCCCAAAAAGTGGACATAATATAAGAAATATTATAAACAGTATTTTTTAGCTACAATAAAAGAACGAAATCGATTGCTTTTTGTTAGCGCTTTCAAATATCTGGTAACGTTTGACCTCTAGGCCGATGTTTTGTTCAGAATAAGAAATAAGTCTACAAACGTCGTTACCGGAGTTCGGGCACAAAAAATTCGAGTCCTAGATCTTCTAATTTAGACACTTATAGTTTTTGAGGTCGTCCTGAGTAGCTCTGTGCATTGTAATGGAGACTACTTCTTAATCTTTGGATGATGTAATTTTTAAAGCCTTTGTGACATATTTGGTAAATAGCTGTAGATCTAACTCATCAATCACTATTATGGTTACTGTAAACTCAATGGTTTCTTTAACTTTTTACAGATCCGTCCGTGTAAATGGCATTTGTTTAATTTTTATTACTTAGTTTTTTTTTAATTTAAATATTACTGATGATGAGACGAGATGGGCACAAGACCAGTCTGATCCCTTTTCCTACAATCTTCAATGGTTGTTTATTCGAAAGCTTTAAGGAATTGATTAATTTCATTTCCTCTCCTTGGCAGAAGTGCGATGTTGAGTTCCGCCACTTAAAACAATGTTCTGATTTCAGGTCGAAAGTGTAGAACATGCTATTTGCGGGATAAACCGTAAAGCGGAGACAAACCCACCAGTATCAACATGTTCGCGATGATGTTACAAGTAGCTTTAGTAAACATTTATTTATACTAGAATTTCAAATTATTCTTCTCTGAATACCGAAATTGCTTTACTGAATTATAAAAAAATGTGTTCCATTTTCTATATATCCTTCATACATCCCTAAGGTTAATGTTTCATTTAGATTCCAGCCGCTCGTAGGCTTCTACATTATTTATAAGTACTAACAACCCATAGCGTGTGTGGAGATTCATTTCATATGAGGACCTAAAGACCTCAAGGGCGTTTTCTGTAGCACATATTCAGATATTCGTTACAGAAAATCCAGTTACATTATATTTATTCTATAGTTAAACAAAAGAAATAGAGTAGTATATATTTTATAATTTGTAAATAAATGTGGAAAATAAATAAAAATATACATAAATATCCTATTAAGAATGAAATATCGTTACACAGTGTTTATTCTATTTCTCATTAGGCCTGCGTTAAAGAGCTTAAAGTTTACATAACCTACAGAACCCTTCGTTCTAGGGTTAGTATGGTAGGGTTTGTATCTTTGAACAGTCGGTCATAATGAGAATATGCAAAATGTCCAGTATAGGGCTTTTGGCTCGGTTTGCTGTGGAAACAATGGATACTAATGTAAACCTGATTCAGGCACGTGTAGAACGCTTTAACGTGTTACTTGAGTGATGTGAGTAATCATATTTTTGCCATTACGCAACTCTTAATAAACGAATGAGTCCGTCTGACTGTAAACTTGACAGTTCTAGGTTCGATTAGTTAGTGGAGAAGGCTTTGTCTTTACACTAACATCCCTCTCTCCACTCTGCTATCTGCGATACAACGTGAAGCCAAAAACAGGAAGCGAATCAACCTCGACATTTCTAGTATATTACAATTTTATAGTTTCATTCAGGTTCAACGGCTACGCTTATCAGCTATAGATTCTAATTAAATTTTATTATACAAGCCTTGTAACGTTACCCAAAGGTTAGCTCTAACATTCAAAGAGAGTCGTCCTCAAACATTGCTCTCATCAATTTACATTGTTTGCAGACCGTCTGGCCTAAAACAGTTAACGCTATAATCGCTTTTTGTGAATATTTAGAATTATATTAATAAATACTGATATTTTTACAAGAATAATTTTTATATTAAATTATATTATGTTTTATTTGAATCTCCTTCATCGTCTTCAACAGTCTTGGTCAATTTCATTAATAACTGTACCGTTAGTTCCACCACTCAATACATCTCAAAACGTTCTCTGATCTGGTAGACGAAGCGGGGAGATGAGTTACGTCACTCAACACGCAATATCTCGAACATTTGGCTGTGTAGGTAAGAGACTGTCTTAACACTACGTTCCTACTGCCAATCTTACTATCAGCTTCGAGAAAAAGCGTGAAGATGTATTAATTGATGAAAATAATAACATTTTGCCAAACAACGAGTCTTTATATTACAAAAAACGTCACAGATTCGCGTACAGCGTGTTCTTTATCCTCATAAAGAACACGCTGTACACAATTTAGTGCGTCCATCCATTGTGGATTTGTATTATGAGGAAAATATAACTAGCAAGCGACCGGAAGTCGCTCTGACATCACATTTATCGGTGTCTAGATGACGCATGTGTGGGCTAGACGACGCTGTCTCTATTGTATTTTTTTTAATATAAATATTTACAACTAAATATTTTAAATTATTGTTTTATTTAATTATTCATTTACTATTTTATTGTCTGTCATTAAAGTTGAAATTATTTTAACACATTTGTTTTAGTGAAATTTCAGCTTTCAAATTATATAGATATCCACATAATTATATATACTACATACATTAAAAAACCTCTTCTGTTACTGAATAATTGAAAACAAATACATACAAGTATTGGATTAAGGAGGTTGAAATCATCGATAAGGAATGTAAGGGAGGTAGGCCAAAAACTGAACGGAACTGTCCACGTAATGTTGCGGGCGACTATTAGTATATAATGAAAAATTTGTTTTGTAAGTCACAATTGTTGCAGCCGTGAAGTTATTTAAAAAGCCAAGTTATGTATGGGTTAATACAAATACATACTTCATACAAAAAACCAATACAATGAGAAAGTTTACTTGTTTACTTGTATTTCTTAAAAATATATTGTAAAATACGGGGTTAAGGCAAATAAAACTTAAAATTACTATTTGCAACACCAAATTGTCATTGCAAAAAAAGCATCTGCGACACACACAAAAGGTACCGTTGCGAAATTGAACGCAACCATTAAAAAAATTGCCAAAAAACGAATAAAAAAAAGGTGTTTTTTTCTTGTCGTTACTTTTTTTTGCTTTTAACAGTTAGCTTTTTTTCGTAAAGGGCGTACACCCGCTACCGGAGGCAGGTAGCTTTTTTATAACACCGAAATTGGGTTAAGATTTACTATTTTTTGTATGACAGATGAACTGAGGATATGGTGTATGGTTACGGATTTTTTTTTGTAAAACCGTATTTATGTATGACCTATTATGGGATAATCGTTCGCTTAGTGGTTGAACTTGAAGTGCTTAAAATATATTTAAAAGAGTTTTTTAGCTGCGTGGTAGTTGTTAATAGAAGAAAAAAACATAATTTTAAAATAACAAAAACGTTATAGTAACATACGATACAATTATGTTAATATAATCAGGTTTTATGTATTTTAACATATGAAGTATTATTTACGTATTTTACAAATAGTCAGTAACAACATTCTTTTCACCAATTCCGTGTTAGGTTAGTTAGATCGG
>DWMY01002892.1:0-10996 GCA_018249775.1 Heliconius hecalesia formosus
TTTTTTTTATGTAATTAGATTATATTTAATGTACTGTATAATACTATGGGCTATGGCAGCGTTACGTTGTTAATGAGACGAGACCATATATTCAACTCATTTGTTATATATTTAATTTGGTTATTTACCTATACGCTACAAAACAATAGCGGAAAATAATTGCACAATTGTATTTGTAGCTAATTAATTTAGGACGTTGATTTAGTGTGTTTACAAATGTTGTTTATGAACAATATTAATGCATGTGCAATAATAAGTAAATATAATGTACTGTATAATAAATAAATAAAAACAAAGTCACTCTTCCCCGATGTATTAGACTGGAAACGCGCAATATATATTTTTCATGAAGCATTTCAAGCCATTTTAAGCCCTCCATAACTCCTAAACCAATCACTCTATGTGCATAAAAAATAGCATAATTCTTAACCCCCTAATTTGTGAAGTGTATAAAATTTCAATAACGTTTTAAAACCGGCATGATTGTGACTGACTTACTAATTCATCAAAAAACTAACCCACTTCTAGCTGATCTTGAAACTTGATATTTCTATGATTATGGTAAACTATTATTACTACTATTATTTATACAATTATACAAGAAAAATTTGAAAACTTTAAACGTTTAACAATTACTATGAAGAAAGTGATTAAAAGTCACTTAGTTAGATCAGTGAACGTAGGAAAATAAAGCAATTTTATAATAGTAAAGTATTCATTATTAATAGTTTATAGTAGTAATTTAATAATTTATTTTAAAAAAGTAATGATATCCCATCAAAAATATAAATATGTAATCCAAACAACTTAAATGTCAAGCAATGCGTCGTTCTTGACTTCATCGATAAAAAATGGCTAATCTATATGGGCACCAAGATCTGTATTCACTCGGGATGATATTTAAGCTCTAAATTTGACTTGCCTATTTTTACCAATAAAAACACATAATCATGGGATAATCGATGGCAACTCAGTCGGACAACAAAATGTCCAGTTCAGTTCAGTTCTTCATTTATGGCGTTTCGAGCGTGCCAGTTGAGCACTAATCACTTCGCCAATGTCACGTTGTATGGAGAACACACGAAGGAGATTGTACGGTAAAAAGAGACTATATTACACAATAGGAGAATGCATGTCAAAAAGTAAATGTCCAGTTGCAAATGAGAATTTTAAAAATGTCAATGTCTTCGGTGTTAGTGTCAGTGTCAGTGTCAGTTTTTATAACTTTCGTTGTCTTCGCTTTGATTATTTTATGGATACTGCGTTTCGGGTGGCAGAATCCAATAACGCGATAATGATTATCTTATCTCAATCATGGCGTGTGTAGTCAGGCGCCGCGATGACGTTTGACGTTTGAATATATATGTTTTGTTTACCATATAATAGAATTTAACATTAAATAAAGGAAAGTCTTTGCAGTAGTTTATTATTAAAAATTACTTGCGTCATATAAAAATAGGTCACTGTGTCATTTTATGTTAAGGCACTATAGAATTCTATAATGCGCCCTCATAGATCTAAGTGAGGATCTATGAGGACGCCATGGTGTAGCGAAGTGGCACGGCGTCTGACTTTAGCGGGTGCGATTCCCACGCGAGGAAGAAAAATATTTTCGTTTTTCCGTTCCGTTATAGTAGCAAGACAAAACGCAGCGTTAAGTTCAGATAATTACTAAGAATTATCGTTTGGAAAGAGAGAAACTATTTTTTAAATATTTTTAAACATTTTTAAAGTGTTATTCCACACTTAGGAAAGAAAAATACTTATTTAGAAAACGTATAAATATTTTTATGGTTACAGTTAAATAGTTTCTCTCTTGCCAAACGATAATTCTTAGTAAATATCTTTGGGTAGCGGAAATATGTAAAAATCTCCCTACAGAGATGCTAACAATATAAATAAGTTGTAACAAGCGTATAAAAATTTCGACGTAGCTTGGCGAGAACGCATGGCTTAGTGGTCAGAGCGCCTGGTCGGTTTCCAGGAGGCGCGGGTTCGAGTCCCGCTGCGTTCAAATTTTTATACGGTTTCTAAATAAGTATTTTTCCTAAGTGTGGAATAACACTTTAAAAATGTTAAAAAATATTCAGTGAATTCTAAATTCTAATACAACTTTTTGATCCAGATTGTACCTCAATATATACCTCCATCCAATTAATATTAATCGTCACAAACACTTCCGCCGAATTCTCGAGGCAATGCATATTGAGTGACGTAACTCAGCGCCGCGCTTGTGCCTCGTTACCAGAACGAGGAAATGAAGATTTTAAATATTTTATTCCCTAATGGGAATCGAACCTGCAACTTAGCGTCATGACTGCCAATGTTAGATAATCTAATCATTGTGCGTATTAAATGATTGGTTAACTCATTGAGGATAAATAGTAACAGTTCAAGTTCAAAACTTCGCAATTTATATATATAATTTGGCTTGCGTTACAATAATAGAATATTAATTATTATTGTCATCGTTATATATTATTACGAAGGACACCATCATGATATATTTGGGACGTGTCTTACTATATAGTCGTGGGTTCGGCACTTGGCACTTTGCGTCGAATTTTCATTCATTGCCCCGAGTGAAAATCGAACCCGCACCGTGCCATTACGCCACGATGTCTTCAACAAAGTGCAGCGATGAGCTCCGCTACTCGAAATGAAAATACTTTAGATTTAGAATAAAAAAAATCTACTAAGTGAGGATCTAAATCACAATTATCGCGTGTCCATTCTAATACTTTCCAAGTACGCTACAATAACGTCAATCACGCTAAACAATTATATTATTGTGAAAGTTTGTGAGGTCCTCGACGGTTTGTTCCAGTTATACGCTAATTTACTGAACGGATTTAGATGGAACTTTGCTATAATATATCTTATACATCAGAATAACACATAGGCTACAATTTATGTAAATTTTTTGTATAATTTGGCTATATTACATATAACAAAAAGTTTAAGCGAGTAAAGTCGTGTTTAGGACGCTATTAAATTTATATTGGCCTACTTCGGACGGATCCAGACTGACTCTTTTTGGATCGAAAGTAAAATAGGAAAAGTTCCATTACTTTTTCTTTGTCTCCCTCAGAACATGTACCAATTACACTTTTTTGTAGCTCACGCATATATCCCACAGGGAAGACAATGGGAACCTGGGAACCTAGTGTTAAGGCACTCCTCTATTAAGAAAATTCCGTTCTCCACTTTTTGCCGATTTCTTGAGGCACCGAGCACTTGATTGTTCGAAATCAACACCGCGCTTTGCTTCGTTACCAAAACGAGCGAGTGTATAACACTTGTGTATTTAATAATTTATTTTATTACTGCACATTACGATTTTATTACATCAATTAAAATATCTTAACAAAAACTTATAATATTTTTTTTTAAGATTTCAGTAAGATTAGAAGTATTATAGAGAGGTCATTTGCCTTAACAGCTTACAAGTGATATAAGCCGTTACGTGAATGCTTGAGCCTTAATGTTTTTTTAGTAAGTTATTATATAAAAACAAATCATATTCACGCTGTATCCCACATATAGCAGAGTAGGCAGAGAGAACTTAGTGTTAATACACTCCACTGCCCACTTTCCACTGAATTTTTCAAGGCATTGCGTGTTGATCGGCGGTACCTACCGAAGGCCGGGCTTTTGACTTAGTGGAAGAGTGAAGAAATGAAAATATTATTAAATAATAATTCATACTCCTATCGGACCCACAACTGTCGGTGCGTTACAATCACTCCCTTGTGTCCAGGGGAACGGCACGACGGTCTCAATTGTTATAGACTTATTGTATTTTAGAGGCAAGATGGACATTTCTATAATATTCTTATAATATGTATATCTTTATATTTTTTTATTTTTGTACCCCCGCCTCGTGACGACCTTGAACTTAAAATATTAGTATAAAAATATTGATATTTTGTGTAACAAAAACAAAACAATGTGGCGTTGAGTTACTCCACTACTAGACAGGCAATGTCTCGAGATTTGTGCGAAATGGGGAACAGACTGTCTTAACTGTCTTAACGCTAAGTTCTCTCTGTTTACCCTGTTATGGTCGCCGATTGATCGGTGACGTCACAATTCCATAATCTACGTAACGTAAGAGTAATATATAGGATTTTTTTTGTTTTTTTAGACTTCCAGCGTCTGTAGCACAGTTCGTAAATTTGCTAATATTATAATGAATGTAAAAGTTAAAGAGCTATGCAGCGGTATCTTGTAGTCACGTCAAGATGTCATCAACTTTAAAATGCCATTACCTTTTAATTTATTATAATAAACAATATTGAGAGATTTTATATGTAGGTACATTTATTATATAGAATGCTTCAGTGCACTCTTTGTGCCCCTGAGGCCAGTCGTGGCGTAGTGACACAGAATGTGACTGTAAACGAGACAAGTTGTGGGTTGTATTCCCACTCGAGAAAATGAAATATTAAATATTTTCATTTCTTTGCTTTGCTTCTATGGTGTCGAGGCAAAGCGCGGCGTAGATTTCCACCACTCAATACGCAATGCCTCCAGGATAATAAGGCCCATTAATACACTGATAAACACACTATCCTCCTTTGCATCGTTGACTGGATAAAAAACAAAAGCTCCAACTTACTGCAACATATCGACCTTTTCATCTTTTTATCATTCGGGCACGACATAGAACAAGTGGTTGCAGGTGTTTCTTCAACTTTGTCCAAATTCTCTATCAAGCTGTGTAGAGACTCTCCGCATTTTGTGTTCACGCAATTTGATGAATTGGAACATGATGACGTCGCGCTTTCGAGAATAACCCTTGGCGTGCTGGTCATGGTCACTGAAAAGAAAATATAGTAATAGTCACAAAATACTTTAAAAAAATCATAAATAAATCTCTATTTATCCTGTTCGTAAGGTATTTGGGGGTATCCATTGGGGATAATGAATTTAATATTTTTTTCCCCAAGGCCGTGGTGGCTCAGGGGCACAAGCGGATGCCTGTATTCACGAAGCTTGGGTTCGATTCCCACTCAAGGGAAGAAATATTTAATATTATAATTTCCCCGCTCTGATAACAAGGCAAAGCGCGGCGTTGACTTGCAGGATAGACTGTCTAGGTTTCCAGGTACCTTCTGTCCGCCCTGCTTGGTGCGGGCTCCAGCGTGAAGCTTTGACGAAAAATACACACAGGCATCTGATAGATATTGACTCCTACCATAACTTGAGTCAAAATTTTTAATTTTGTCGAGTTTCGAATAACAATTTTTTTCAGCTCCACGCTGAAATGCCGCTAATAGCAATGTATGCACTGGGAACTTAGTGTTAAGATATACTTTCCGCTCAATATTTGAGTAATAAAAAAAAAAACTTAACACATTTTAAAAAATATAAAAATATTTAATATGCTGTTAGAAATCGGAAGCGGTTAACGTTTTTTAAAAAAAAAACAAGATAAAAACAAATATCGTCTAAATGTTTCCAAATTATTCGGCTACTACGTAATTACAATAAGTGATATGGTATCACCCAATAACAATACTACACACGAGTTTCCTTCCAAAGTGCCGTTGCCTACAAGCAACTGCGTCGATTGACCTTTATCTTTTTCGAATGAACAGTATATTGGCCCTACTGGCTTCTACAGCGTCACCGGGTTTTGGGAGGCCGAGCTAGAGAGATCAGATCTTGGTTTATTCTCGATTGACATAATTCCATTGCTTTTATAGTCGTTTTCACCTATATCTACTCTCTTTTATTCTTTGGTGACCTATATAATTTGACGGGAGTGGCAAGCATGTCACTAGTATATATAACATTTTCGTTTTAAGCTCTAATTAGTAATTAGATAAAATTTTATTTAAATTTTATTTAGTGTTGCGCCACGACCGTGTCTATTTCATGGACACATTTTTTTAAAATGATTTTTTAATTAGATCAAAGTAAACCGAGCGTACTAAAGAATAAATGCTAGTACGTAGATAATTCATCAAATTTCAAAATATTATGTACATTTCCACAGAAGTTTAGCAATATTTATGAATATTAAAAGCTACTTATAAATATTAATGGACGTTTACGGTAACCTGTCATTAAAAATTATAGTTATTTTCACTTTAATTTTTACCTGAAGGCTTCTCTGGTAAGCAAATGCTCGAGTATAATGATGGCTGCCTTAAAATACAAAATCATAAAAAATGTATTGAAATTTCGTATATTGCCGTCATGTAGCAGCGAGACATTAATTTCCACTGATGAACATGAGTTATTGTTAATTTCTCGCTCTTGTAACAAGACAATGCGTGGCGTTGAGTTCCACACAAACTGTGGAAAGGAATGTTACATGTGCCTACAATCGAAAAAATAATTCATTTAAATGATAGTGTAAGTAGGGGTTATTTATTAATGAAATCTTTAATTGATTGTAACATATTATTAGTTAAAATTATTCTTAGTTAAAATTCTGTTTGATACGGTTAGCACTGTGGGTTAGAGTGAGAGGAAAGGAACCTTCCTTCCAATGCGCAACGCGTTACGTAACGAAGCGGTTTAATCTCCCATAAGAAGTAATCACCTCAAAAAGTTGTTCTGTGCTGTTCTTTTTATTATGGCGTTCCGAGCGTGCCAGTTGAGCACAAAATCACTTTACCAATGTCACGTTGAAAGGAGAGCACACGAGAGACGTTGTACGGTAATAAAAGAGCTAATCTTACACAAGAGAAAAATACATGTTTCAAAGAGATCCAGGTAAAATACTGCCTTCACCTATTACAAGACCTCAAAAACTTGTAACAATTCAATAAGAATTTTGACGAAAGTATTTATTTTTATTATTTTTTATTTGAAGAATATATTTATTACTCTTGCTTCCTCTGTGAAGGCTTTAATTGTGACAATTTATTTTTATTATTAACATACACATTTATACTCGATTCATTATGGCAAGACAAAAAATGTAAACAAAAACATTCTGTTTCTCAAACTTTATTGTATTTTTTTATTTATATTTAATTTATTTAATGTGGAACGTTTAACGTGATTTTCTATATATAGCATTATTGCTTGTTGTGCTTGAATGTTATATATAAAATATCTTTGTATAAAATAAGAATAGCAAAAAATAAAATGAAAATGTACAAGTTTTACTAAAATTTACTTAACTATTAGGATAATAAGTCTTAATATATCTATTATTCAATTATTTATCAGAATTCGGAGGATTCTGAGGAACTGTCACCAGCATTAATGACGAAACGGTCAACCACATTATCTATTAAATTAATTTTATTTTTCATCTTTTGCTCTTCTTTTATACAGCTTTACCAAGCTTCTACTGTTGTATTTTTTATTAGAACAATAATGTTCTAATATAAATATTAATTACGAGAAATAATTTATTTTTATAGTACTAAAATGGGTCTGAAGTTTGAGAAGAAGTGGACTTTTAGATGTTTTTACATGTACATGACATATTTAAAAAATATTATTGAAAATAAAAAAAAACCGAGTGCATACCAACATTTTTAAATTTTAAGTTAAAATATTCTCGGCTTTAAATATGAAAACAATCTTTATTTTTATTATTGTTGTTTTACTTACTACTTTTCGTTTTCGTTTATTTTAACTTAACTTCTTTTTATTTAATATATATACAGAGTGCAATTTTATAAAATTTGAAAATATAAATATTTAATTATTAATTATTAATTAATTAATTAATTAAATATTTAAATTATATTTCGATAATAATAAGATATTTAAAAAAAAAATTCGAAAATAATAAGAATTTTGTAAAAAAAATTGTCCCCGCTTTACTGGTATTCTATTTCATATTATAATAAATTTTATGGCTATTTATAGGGTTATTAGCGAATTAATACTTAAAATATATATTTTTTAATTAATATAATAACTCCATCATACCTGTAATGTAAAAGAACCTTTTTTTGACATGTTTACCTTTTATGTCATGCCTTCGTGAATCGAGTATAGTTATATGTTTAATATTAATAAAATAATAAAAACCATTTCAGTGTTTGTGAAAAATGTCAAAATGACACATGACACATGTCCCTGATATACTACCTACTCTACCCACAGGTACAGTGAGTTACATCGAAACAATGAAAGTGATGTAATTAATATGTCTATAGCATTTCTAAAAAAATGGATTTTCGAGATCAAAAAAAAACTTTTCAATACGAACCAATAGTTCCCGAGATATGTGATTAAAACAAAACTGTTTACCTTTATAGTATTATTATAGATAAAGATATATACCTAAAATATATTAAAGAAAGGCACGTCCTTATGATATACATACGTACAAGATGTTCAGATAAAAGCACATCGACATTGCTATATTTTTAATAATAATTTATTATTATAATTAACAATTATTGTTATAATTATTATTGTTATATTCAGCTGTCCATGACCATTTAACTCTTCCTGTTATATCTTTCATATGATTAAGGCTATCAGTTTATATACATAATTTTATAAATATCTATATGGGGCCGTTCAAGTATTACGTAAGCACTGTAGGGGGGCGGGGGGGTCTTATGTTTGCTTATTTTTGATGACATGGGGGGTGGGGGGTCTAGCTAGTAATTACGTAAGCAGAAGTTATTTATTTTTTCATATATATTATGATTTATGGCTATATTTGGTAGACATATGTATGGTAGACGATATAACTATGAGTTATATTATATATAAGTTTATTATATCTACTTAGGGGCCATTCAAGTATTACGTAAGCAGTTTTTTTACAATTATTGACCCCCCTTCCCTATTTCATCAAAAATAAGCAAATCCAAGAAACCCTTTAGGGTTAAACTTTTTCAAATTTGACAGAATTCGAAATTATAAATCTGTAAAAATTTCACGTTTCTATTATCAGCGGTTACGGCTGTGCGTGCGTCTTACCTTAGCCAGTGGGAACATGTCCTTTTATATATGTAGATACAAATAAAATATTAATAAAAAATAACTTAAAAAAATGTATATGCCAATGTTTACGTAATTATTGGGGGAGGGGGTAAGAGGATTGCTTATTTTTGATGACATAGGGAAGGGGGGGGGGTCAATAATTGTAAAAAAAAACTGCTTACGTAATACTTGAACGGCCCCTATATAAGAAAATATGTAGTATGTAATATGTATATTTCTTATTAGAGTTAATTTATTTTTAACTTTTTACCGGGAGAGTTTTATAAACCTATATGGGCGAATAGATCAATCGCGGAAAGTAGAGAAAGGAGTCTTAAACCTGTCACCATGCTATGCGGAAAGAGCATATTACAATTTTTTTAACGGGAAACAAGTGAAACTTAGACAATCCATCTACACGTGGAAAGTAGTCGCGACGCCACTTTTGTAATTAATAATTTTAGTAATAAAAATATTAGAGAAATGGCTAAAACAAAGGGATATAATATCCCTTTGTTTTAGCCATTTCTTATCAAAATTATAACTAATATGATTTATTTAATCATTATGTCAATACTTATTTATTGATTGATAATTTTCTTAAATGTCACAAGTTCAATCTCTGCACGAGGTTAAGGACGTAATTTGTTTAAAAGCTTTTATTGAGCATACTAGTATATCGCCCGCGGTTAACGGTTTTGTGCGCTGAAATTCATGATTATGGCTATTTTTTTAGTTACGGCAGGTAAATGTTTAGGAACGGAGTGTCTTAACACTAGGTTCCCTCTGCCTTTATGTGTGCGGGATACACCGTGAAACTGATTATACGCAGGTAAGCGCACGAAATTTTTTTTCACGACATCTCATAATAAATCTTTGATTTCGGTTCGGTTCCCATTCGGGTTCAGCCACTCGACACGCAATGCCTCAAGGATTCGGCGCGATATGGGGAACGGAGTGTCTTAACGCTAGGTTCCCAGGTTCCCTCTGCCTACCCTATTATGTGCGGAATATAGCGTGAATCTAAATAAATAAATATTTTATTTGTGGTCTGTGTATTATTATATATTATTGTATCATGTAATACGTAGTGACAACGTCACTATGTAAGTTGACGACTTGACGTCATTAATTCAATACATTGTTATTTTCATATTACCTTCAAGTAAGAGATTGAGATAGATTTGCTTGAAAACTGGAATTGAAAAAATGTCTCAACTTAATTTCTCAAACATTCCATTTCCAAATTTTCAGCCGATTGCATGTTGCGAAGTGGAACTGGACTCCGCGATATGATAAGCAATGGAAAAGAAACCTGGGACCTAGTGTTACACTTTGTGACGATTAAGGCACTTCTGTCCCTCATTTTTTTTTTCGACTTCTGGAGGCGTTGCGTGTTGAGTAGTGAAACTCAACGCCGTGCTTTGTCTTTATTACTCCAAGTATTATTGATCAAACGACGATGACATTTTATCAAAGTTGAGTTAATGCATAATGTACGAAATGTTTTTAGTGGTCACAAAAAGGGACCATTCTAGTAAAATCGTTATTTTTGATAAAATTCATTCATCGTTATTTTTAATAATTATATTTTTTACAAAAAAAAAACAACTTGTTCAATTTCTACCGGATCCCGTAATCAGAACCTAACCAAATTTCACTAAACTGTCCTTAAAGTGTATCCTTTCAAATAAAAAAAAGAATCATTGGAATCGGTTTTCGTGATATTGAGTTATTCGGCCACTTATCGCGCACATACCTAATACAAATTTAAGCCTTATGTGATTTTTTCATAGGTACCATTGTCAATGTTGGATCACACGGGAAGCACTAGCTTTCAAATAAAAAAAAATCATCAAAATCGGTTCACCCAGTCAAAAGTTCTGAGGTAACAAACATAAAACAAAACAGTCGAATTGATAATCTCCTTTTCTTAGAGAAATCGGTTAAAAAACAGGATTATTCGGGCTTCGAAATGATGCTTCTTTTTCTTATATTTTCTATACCATTACACATTTCTAGTGTTATCTGTGGAGTGATCTCCATGCGCTACATTCCACCTATTTAGAAAATACATTGT
>DWMY01002893.1:0-10994 GCA_018249775.1 Heliconius hecalesia formosus
ACTTGAGGAAACAAATATTTAACATTTTTATTTCTTCGTTCTGGTGGTGCGAGGCAAAGCGCGGCGTTGAGTACCGCCACTCAACACGCAATGTGTCCAGAATGCGGCGGAAAGTATGAAGCGGAGTATCTTAAATATATATATATATATATATATATATATATATATATATAATGGGTTGGGAAAAAAGAAATCCATTATTTTTGCGTGAAATTCGGGACTCTATTTAAGATGCTTCGGATTTTCCGATTTGGTTCAAATAAGCACCTGTTTTCGCTACAATTTGTCGCCATTTTAAAGGTAATTTTATAATGCCTCTTTCGTAGAAGCCTTGGTCCTTATAGGCGAAAAACTCTAATAATCGATTTGCGTAGGCCAATTCTGGCCGTTTCTGGTCAATCGCTAGTTTCAAACGGTCCAGTTGTTCACAGTACAGATTTCAATTTAGTGTTTGGCCATACGGAAGCAACTCATAATGAATGATTCCTTCAAAGTCCCACCAAATACACAATAGAACCTTCCTGGCCGTTAGTCCTGGTTTGGCCACCGTTTGAGCTGCTTTACCACGCTTTGACCACGATCGTTTTCGTACGATATTGTCGTATGTGACCCATTTCTCATCCCCAGTTACCATCCGTTTAAGTAATGGGTCGATTTCATTCCGTTTGATCAAGGCTTCGCAAATGGAAATTTGAGCCATTATGTTTTTTGGTGTTTGGGTGCCAACATGTTTTTGTATCCATCTTTGCGCAAATGGATTAAAATGGCTCCTGGGCGATGCTGCGACTACTAACATGCCGGTCAACTTCGATTTTTTCGATGATTTTATCGACATTTTCGACTACGGGCATGCCTTTGCGAGGTGCATCTTTAACAACAAAATTGCCTGAACGGAACCGACGAAACCAAAATTGCGCGTAGTTAGCTGTTACCGTATCAGCACCATAAACACCATTCACAATTTCAGCAGCCTGGCTTGCATTTTCACCTTTGTCAAAGAAAAACTGAAAATATACGGAATTTTCTCTTTGTTGGTTTCCATTTTTAACGGCCTGTAATTCACGACAGAATGGATCAAGCGGAAAACAATTGAAGGTGTTTTTAGTGTGAAAGATCACCTTGACAATGAGCATAAACTTGAAATTGTTTGATAGATGTTTTTCGAGATATCGATCACCACCACCACCTACCGAGAAAATAATGGATTTCTTTTTCCCCAACCTATTATATATATATGAAGAGGTTTTGGTTTACATGCAGCCAACAAAGATTGGTTCATTTTAAGGTAGTAAACTTGGCCTAAATGCAAATTGCCTTGCCTTGGCAAAATAACCTATCCTAATATTCATTTTAAACTGCGGATCGTCGTCGTTAAGAAGTATTTTCAGTATTTTTTTCCATTTTACTCAAATGGACATATGCCATCTGTTTCTTTTTGTTATGTTTATGATCATTCTCCACTGAGGGCAGCAAATGTGATTTATTCAATTTTAAGATTATATGTAAATTCACTCTTGTTTTTATTTATCCTATGACGATTAACATGGTTTATGTTAGCGTCTTAAAAGTCATCTGATTCATCAGATATAAATGCACTTCTCTTAAGAGTATGTCAAAGTATATCAGAATTTCAGCGGTCTCTGAGCTGTTTCTTTGCCTCTTTTCAAAGCACTTCGGCAATTTTCTCTCTTTCTGAAACATTCTGCAGATTATGATGCGTGAAATCATAGATAATTTTAGCAATATTTAACCGCTGTCGATGTCGGTTTTCATTTTTAAAAATCTACCTACATGATCGAGATCGACTCTTAAACCTTCCAGTATCTGATTCCCCGAACACGTTTAACTTGAATAATGCTTTGAGTGACACTAGGTTCCCTCGGCCTACCCTGCTGTGTGCGGAATATAGCGTGAAGCTGATTCAATTTTCTCTACTTTGAAGTTATTAAAATCCCATCAAAAACCTAAATATAAAATGAGAACCAAGTTGAATATTTTGACAAAATAAGTGAGATCTAAATGGGTACCAAGTTTATCGGCAGTCCTGAAATTTATTTCTAAAAACATAAATTATTTTATAACAACTTAAACTTTTCTTTCTTATTACAAATTAGGACAATAAAATGTCTAAAATCTGACTCGGCAAATTTTTATATGAATTTATGATAGGAGACCGAGAATTGATATAAAATTAGCTCCCTTATTCTTAGACGCCCTTAGAATGCACTTATTTGCCTTTTGTATCGATGCCTTCCTACATATATACTTTTTGTACAGAAATTATAAGGTAGGAATAGGTTCATAATAAAATCAATACTAAATGCTATTTAGGCTATTTTACCTTTTTTTAGCTATGTTCTGCAGACTCCGACGTAGGCCTGCCCTTTACTTATTATGTGCCGAATAGAGTCAAGGCTTGGGATTTGTCGGTAGTAATAACATATGCTAAGCAAATAGTAAACTGTTCCCCGTGGACATGCACATTACTTAACATCTGAAATTTGATCATTGCTCTTTCTAACTCGTAAATTTAATTATGCTAAATTGAATTGTAATTTTACGTGTGCTATTGCTCTTGTCAACGTTCCAATGTATCTGTTATTGGAACAAAAAAAGATTACAAGTTCTTTATTGACGTTCTTTATTGACTAACGCCTGACATTTAAATAAGAGCAATACTTCATAACTATGATGAAATTTAGATAATATTATTTAACTGGCGTTGAGCCTAAACGCCAGCTGTCGTCAATTTTGCATTGCTATGTTTAAATAACAGGAACTATAAGTAAATGTTCCAATAGAATGTATTTATTCAAAAATTATAACAAAATAAAAAAAAAGACTAATTTCGTTTTTTTTTCAATATCCAATAATCTAACTGGATGCCAAATTTCTAACTTCTAAGTCGTCTGGAACTGGCTCTATAGTATAGTCTGGATTTTGGTCTATAGGTAAAAAGTGTCAATATGTGATAAAAATGATGATTTTTGGGCGTTAATAACTGTTTGAGATGTATTTATGAAATTTGTTGTACATCTTCTGTATTTTGTGGGTCTGAATATACCAAATAGACAAGTTTATGTTTCCGTTTTGGTGAACTTGGTATGACGCGCTACCGGATTCCGTACCTCGAAAGGAAAAAAAGGAACCCTTATAGGATTACTTTGTTGTCTGTCCGTTCGTCCGTCTGTCAACTCTTTTCGTCAGGGACGCGTGGTCCTTTTTGTCAGGAACGCGTGGAGGTTTGAACAAGTGAAAGTGAAATGTATATTAAATACTCATGTGATTTTTCACAGGGGCAGTAACCCTTGGCACTGTGAAAAAATCTGACTTTTAAGCCATCGCAATCAAAAGATACAGTCGATTATGTCGCAAATATCCGCAAATTTTCGAAACTCCCAAGAAATCAAAACCTACAGAATACTTCCCGTGTACTTACATCTGTGACATTTGAAAACCGTAAATTTATAGGTATTTCATAGAAAAAAACTATTACAAACCTCTGTTTGTAATTAATTTCATATAAAATGAGTGCATACGCCTGCAAGTTTAAGTTGTACTCCATTCTTTCAGTCCCACAATCCTAAAATTGGTACGGAAGCTTTGGTGCGCGTGTTCGACTCGCACTTAACTGTTTTTTTTTATTTAGTTTTCGTTTAAGTTTATCTGTATAGTTATAATATTAAAGTCGTTTTTTTATTTTATACGTTAAAAATACGTTATATATCTTAAAAGTACAAAAATTATATTATACATACCTTTTTATTCTCTCGATTATATAAAACATTTTGAATGAGTGACTTTTACAATTTATAAAGCAGAGTTAGATCAAAGAATATTATGTATGAGGAAGCATTGACGTAAGTGCTATAATATGTAAAAAAAATGTTACGTCTTTGTCCTTCAAATATTTTTTTTATCATTACAACGAACGAAAAGAGCAGCTTATTATTTTGTAAATAATATTTATTATTTATAATATTTATTATTATTTAAAATAATTATTTTGCTAAATGGTTTTTTTTCATAATAATATGGTTGTAAACTTATGGTTTTAATGCTAATTATGTTTTTACAAGAGTGCGCGATGGTAACTTCGTAGTTCCGCATCGGAACTTTAGATCAGATGTCAGCGTTTGCGTTTTTGTTGCATAACAAATGGTCGTCTCGTGACAACGGTGTTATCGCTCAGTACTGAAAGAGATGCCTTGACGTTCTAACATAGTTATTATTGTGAAAATGTGTAATTTAAAAAAAATATAATAACGTTTCATGAAAAACAGCGCGAATGGGGCGCGATGGCAAATTATTTTAGATGGAAGAAAGGGAAACGAGATGAAGATGTATTTTACTCAGAAAAGCCTCGTAGTCGTTCTTTGGACCCGCGCTCATTGGAGCTCAGTGGTGTCAGGCTCGTTGCGCACTATCATCAACAGCAACAACAACAACAGCAACAGGTACACGTTTATAACATGGGATATTATTGTTAGCTAGTAAATTAGTGTTAATTTTTTTAATATTTATGTCTACATAAATAATATAATAAGTATTCTCAATTGAAATTGAGAAAACACTTTTAGATATAAAGTGTATTTTCTATCCATTACTATTATAAGTATTCTGTTTTTTATATTTAGTATATATTATATAATCAGTTTTTTAATATGTTTATTATATATTATATAATAAATATAAAAAATACATAATAGTCAAGGACAGAAAATACATTTTATATTTAAAAGTTTTTTGTTTGTAGGTACGCACAGTATGTATTAAATATTACAATTTAATAATGAATATTCAGTACGTGACGTTTAGTTCAATTCATCTTTTTTAATAATTTATGTCTTTACTTCACTTTTAAAAATAATATTAATTAAAACAGCGAAATTCAGTTTATTTTTGTTCAGTGTAAAATTTATTGATTTTAGCTTTTTATATTCACTTACTCTTGTATACAAGATACTAGATATTTTGTTAAAATAATAATATTTATAGTACCATATTGAAGCTTATCTTGTTTTATCGATTATCTTGATAGATCACCTTATTTCAGAATTATAAAATAAATGTACTTATATACTAAAATGACATTATTTTCTCATTCAGATATACGAGTATTATAAACTGAAATTATTTCATGCTCATTTACGTTGCTTGTGATATAGGTATTGTCCTCTTGGACACTAGCAGATCTGTCCAATTGTTCCTATAATAGTCAGTTTTACTATGCTCATTACAATAGTGCATTGTGTATCGTGTAATGCAAAGGTAAAACTGTTTTATCACATTTTTTCATAAGGCAATATGCGTAGGCGTGTAAGTACTACAAACATCTGCGTAGATTCAAGATACGATGTATTTATTTTGTTCTATTGAACTATCTTCATTTAATATTAATATCTTCATTTAATATTAATATAACTTCTTTTCATTTAATATCATAGTAATAGTAAATTAAATATATTTTCAATGGTTTTCGTAGTAAAAGAACACGAATAATGCTATTATGCCTATATTTACGCTTACATTCCTTTTGAAACTCAAAGCAAGGCTTCTTGTCCAGTTTCTCCTCTGCAACAATGATATGTGCAGTTATTATGAGACAATGGCATAATGCATATTTGTCATACTTGTGTATATTATACACGTTATATTAATAGGTGTAGTATACGTGAAGCAAAACCTTCATTAAAGATTAGCATACTGTCACGTCTTGTTTAAGTTCTATATTTGAAATTAAAAAGATTAGGCTTACTTATTGGTTAAAACATAATAAAAATCTTCATCATTTTAGAAAAATTCTGATTTTTTCTAGTTTTGGTTTTAATCTCTATTATACATAGTGTAATAATATCACACCATGTATAACACTCATTTTAATTTCTTCGTCATTGTTTGTACCTTGCGCACTCGAGTGACTGTTATAGAAGTTAAACTTAAAACATAGAATTTTAATATTAAAAAATTGCAATTTCATAATGTTTAAATTGAAATAATAGACATCAGTCTAGTTTTTACAAGTGTTGACACTCAACAATTATTGACATGTTTATGTGGTTTATTAATTATTCAATTATGTTACGAGCTCTACAAGATCATGGCAAAATGTAAATAGAATATATTGAAATAACAATTAATATTGAGGCCGTCGTGGCCCAGGGGCACAAGAGTGTGACTGTAACGCGAGGGTTGTGGGTTCGATCTCTGGAAATGAAATATTTATTTAAATTTATATACACATTAAACTTTTTACTAAATCCATTAAATTCTACTTGCAAAGATAGCACACAGCACTTATAATGTTGCACTATTCCCAACGGACCATTCATTTCTTTTTCGGCTGAAAATGGGACATCGATTTTTTTTTCATTGTTTCTCCTGCATTTTGTTTGAAATTCACCGCGTAGTGAATTATAAAATATGCAAGAAGTGGGACCTTGCAGTACAAATATAGGAATAAAGGAAAAAGTCCAAAAAATCAAAATAGATATTTCATAGAAAAATAATTACAAATCTATTTTTGTAGTTTATTTCATACAAAAAGAGCAAATAAACCCACAAACTTCAGATTGTAAAATTAAGTTTTTTGTGACTTATTCCATACGGTTATTTTTTACAATGCACATAGGCGTACCGCGATAATGGATATTACGAAACGCGATTGGGCCGGCTAAATTTTTAGAAAACAGGACTTTTTTTACACCAGGGCCCAAGTGAACAATGGGACGATCACATTCAAGTCGGAACGTCTGGTCATATTAAATATACGTCACAGATTACGCATGTCGATGAGGTAAACTCACAAGATTTTAACCATCCAAAAAGCGTGTAACGATGTACCAAAGCAGTACGCACTACAGATATTTATATTAATAGATATGGACATACAATAAATATTAGAAAGTCGGTGACGCGAACCCGTAAATTTTCCACTACCAAAAAAAAATCTAAAATAAGTTTTCACTTTGCAGAAGTTCTCACTTGGAGAATTCAAGCATCACATAACTACTTGTTAATACAATCATAATGATATTGCTTTATTTCCCCTTATTAATATTTGATTGTATAATTAGGAATAGATAAATACTTTATTTCTTCTGGCTGCATAATAAAATTAATTTATTTCAAATATACTCGTACCTATGTACTTAACATATACCTATTTGTTTCAAGGCAATGGATGTCATAAAATTGACTTGTACAATTATATAATTTTTATTTTATTTGCTACACATAAAGTATTCCAGGTATTACATATTCTATTCAGTGTCTACCCAGCAGCCATTAGATAATTTAAATGAAACTAATGTAACCGGATTAATCACGTATATTTAAGATTTTACATTTTGGAAACCCGACGTTTCGAACACTTTGCAGTAGTCCGTGGTCACGGGTAGACTTAGCCATTAGATCATTTCTCATGATCATCATCATCAATTTAGTCATATGATTACAGTTAGGAATGCATGTACTATAATGAATTAATACATATTGTTATATATAAACAATATAAAAATGTCTCTTTCTTAAAGTTTTTGGGCTCAAATGAACCTGAACTATTAAAAGGCCTATTAAATACCTTAGGTACAAATTAGACATACAAACACAACACGTAGGCACCATACAGTTTGTTTTACCTTAAAGCTTGAGTGGCAGCTCTGAATAACCACTTATAATTGGCCAGGGAGGATGATAAGTCACCGTAGTAGCTATGTAAAATATGGAAACTATAAGAAAATTATGGAAAGGAATTTGAATGAATAGATAACTCTTAACAAGATAGTTCAAATTTGGATTCATTAAATATGAAGAATCTTCATAAATGCAACGCTTTGTAGAATGTTTTTCAACAAAGATCCAAGTCGTAAGGTCAACGAAAAGGTATAAATGTAAGGCTCTTTTCAAATTCTACCACATCGTTGTGCGTTCTTATTTTTCTTAAGAAAAAAATTAAGATATCATACCTTGCCGTTATGGGGTTCCTTATATTAGAAAAAAATATCTATACAATAGAGCATTTATTATTTAGACTAACGTTGACCTGCTATACGTAATGAATAAGATACCAATACAATTATTTATTAATGACATTGATTAAACAATTTAGACATTTTATAAATAGCATGTATATACTTGTAGAATAATTCATAATAATTTTTTTTCTAATTATTCTTTTGTACTTGAGAAATATTTAAAAATATTTTTGTAATGAACATAATAATTTCTATGTGATTTGAAGATATATTTTGAGCTAATCTTAAAAATATTGACTAACACTCTTATCTTATTTACAATTTTCGCTGATATAAAGGCTACTAAAGATCGTTATCTTATACACTTACTTCACTTTATTACTTCTATAGCCACTTACAACATTATCATAAACAAGAATAACATTTATATCCCTGTAAATTATTCTAACAGGCACTACTCACATTGTGACTTAATTGTATTTGGTAATCTACTGTATTTTTATTTTGTCCTTCTAATATTACATAACATACTTACTCAATTATATGGGCCTAATTTAATTATTTTTCTTTGAAGAGGAATGTTAATTGTAGACAAAATGTACAATTATTGTTTATATCTGTCTGTTGTTGATATCTCGTGATATTATGATGAAATGCATCAATAATAAGCTAGGAAAAATAATACATATACTTTAAACTTCTTCTAAGGTTTACGGTTTAAGGATACTATAAAAAAAATCGATATTATCACGGCATAAGAAACTAACAATTCACACATCTTATGGTGGCATCTCTTGTTATTGTTACCTTTGTTCCGCCATATTGTGGGGCAAAGGGCACTGAGATGTCTAAAAATATACTGAAACGTTTCTGTCTGGTAACGTATCCATGTAATTACGCCTGTAAGAGCACAGCTGAGTATTAAAGCCTTTTAATAGGTTAATCTCTTGACTCTTCATTACAAGTATTACAGAACAAAATAATTGGAATTTCTTAACAAAATTTTAAGAAAGAATCTGTGTATAAAATTTTCAGCAGGCATAAAGAAAGTTTTATGCATGGATTTTATTTCCACAGAAATTTAAAACAAGATAATATATATATATATATATATATATATATATATATATATATATATATATATATATATATATATATATATATATATATATAGAAAAAAAATATATATATTGAGAATTATAGACTACATTTTACTAATTATTACAAAAGTCAACTAAAAGTCTACCGCCAACGACATAGCGGCCCAGATAGTAGTCCGATCATGGCATAGCAAAGCGCAGATGCTTTCTCCGTATCCACAAGGTTCTAAAAAAATCATCAAATTGGTTGTGGTGGATATGATCTGAAAATTAAATATATTAAATTTCATTTGCATCTATTATGCTTTATATTTCATTGATATATAAAAACTCCCGATTTCGTCACTGACTGAGTTATGACCATCAAAATTCATAAGGTACTTATATATTATAACATTTTAAACTCTTACCCATCCCACCTTGGAGGATGGAAGTTTTGTATGTTTGTTTGTTTGAGTTTTCGGGTTTCTCTTAGTGGTACTGATTCCAAATCTGGTCCGTTGCGTCGCTTACGGTACATTACGACCAACTTGCTACATTAGTCCAAGCTACATTAAAAGTTGCGTATTTCAGAGGACGGCTACGTTTATAGAGTTGCGTTTTTCAGAGGACGCAGTCTAATTTTTTTAATGTGTAGAGAGGGGTGGTTGGGCGACGTTTCAGTATAAGCTCACTTCAAGTTTGTGGGGTCGCAATGTAAGGGTTTTTACGCTACATCTCGTAAACTTAATATTAAAGAAAATCTTTTGTTTATAACTTTTCTCTAGGCAAGTCGTGGCGCAGGTATGCAAGTCTCTAAAATCAATAGTTGTGGGTTCGATCTCCACTTAAGGAAATTAAATATTTATTAAAATTTATATTTTCATTTCTTCGCTCTGGTGTCGAGGCGTCAATTTCGCCACTCAACACGCAATGCCTCCAGAATTCGGCGGAAAGTGTGGAGTAGAGTGTCGTAACACTAGGCTCCCTCTGCCTATCTTGCTGTATCCCACGATACGTATGTGTATGTGTCTAGGTTTTGCTTATTTTTGACATGTTCAGTAAAATATTTTTAAGAGGATTGCTTATTTTTGATAACATAGGGAAGGGGGGGGGGCGGGGTTTATAATTGCAAAAAATATAGGCAGAGGGAACTTAGTGTTAAGACACTCCGTTCCACATTCCGCGGATTTTTCGACGCATTGCGTGTTGATTAGCGGAACTCAACGCCGGGCTTTTGCCTTCGTGTCAGAGCGAAGAAATGAAAATGAATCTTCCCTCCAGTTGGGATCGAACCCACAACCGTCGCGTTACAGTCACACCCTTGTGCATTTGCGCAACGACGGTCGAATTAGTAAATAAATATATTATTACTATTTTTTTTAAAGTTAATATCAACACTTAATATTACTTATCAAAACAAACACGCAAACTATGATATGCGACATAGGTATAATGATGCACTACTTGCTAATTATTCGTGAAATATTCATTGACAGTTCTATTATTATATTTTATGTTATATCTTATATTGGTATTTAGCATATATATCTACAGTCTGCGACGAAAATAAGTTGGCACGATAGAAAAACTATTTTTTATTTAAACAAATAAAAATTATAACACTGTAGTTATATATTTAGTAAAGTTGTTTAAAAATAAACTAATTAATAAGTTCTTTGATTTTCACGATTATTACACATTTTAAATAAAACTATTTTAACCGGATTAATCGCGTATATTTTGTATGTTTATACATTTTTGGAACCCGACATTTCGAACACTTTGCAGTAGGCCGTGGTCACAGGTAGACTGAGGTGGCATTCGTCTGTCAGTTGACATAATTATTATATCAAACTACCGCCAACGATTTCTTAATTGCCTCGCGTACTGCCCTGGATTCCTGCAGAATGAGCTGATGGTATCTTGCCCTCTGGTA
>DWMY01002894.1:0-10991 GCA_018249775.1 Heliconius hecalesia formosus
TAAAACAGATATATTAGACCTACAAACTGTACAAATTTACTTTACAATTTATTATTTATTCAGTAAATCTCTAAATAATGAAATTAATTAATTTTGGACTATATTGAAAATATTGACCGCAATATTTGTATGAAATATTGATAGATTCTCACGAACAAAATTTATGTTTTTAAAAATTTATGAGATACAAGTTACTTTAAACAAATTTTAGTCTGTCTGTTGACTGTTTTTTGTCGTTTTTTTTTCCAAGTTCCAAAATATTTTTATCAGATATATTTCAATGATTTTTTTTTTCATTTTATTCCTACACTACAGACTATGATGGTATGCATCTTGATTGTTTTTTTCTTAAACTTATTGTGTTTTATTTCTTTACGAATATTTTAAAAATAGATTTTCATCGGTCACATTATTTTTTATTTTTAAACATTTTTAAAGTGTTATTCCACACTTAGGCAAGAAAAATACTTATTTAGAAAACGTATAAAAATTTGAACGCAGCGGGACTCGAACCCGCGCCTCCTGCAAACCGACCAGGCGCTCTGACCACTAAGCCATGCGTTCTCGCCAAGCTACGTCGAAATTTTTATACGCTTGTTACAACTTATTTATGTTGTTTTTGGTTTTTTTAACATTCTAGGTATACTTAGTGTGAGTTCGGTTTAAGGAGAAAATCCAATTAGTAGCATACCATAGAAAATATATATAATATAACAGCAATAACAGGGTATTCTACCCTCATATTAATCTATCACTAAGTTGTCACGTTCCCTTTACCGGTTCGATGGGGTTAATTAGTATAACTAAAAATATTTAGGGGAGAAAAAAAAAACAACAAAGCATTTATAAATATGGTTTTTAACAAGTAAAGGGGGATTATTTAAAGATATTTTTATTTATTATGTTTATAAAAATATTCTTCTGTGCAATTGATCGAGATTGTTATAGCGTGGTTGATCATTTGTTATAATAATATATGAATATATATTTTTCAAAGAAATATTTATATTCTTATAGTCTATTATATATAATCTTGATTCTAGAGGTCTAACAGAAAACTTACTAATATATGTCAAAATTATTTCCTTTTAGAAGTTTGAGCTTTAGAATTTTTTTACCTGAAACAAGAAAACAAAAATCATTAGTAAAAAATTACACTTATTAATATATTTTATACGAATTACAAAGGTACTGATTGATATTTATCATAATATCCTATATTATTAAAATATGTAGATATTTTGTTTAAGTTAAACATGATTTCTCTTCCTAAACAGTAATAATTGTATTAACATAATCATAAAAAAAAACAAGTCAATTTCTCGCCTTGTTATGATAAGTTATTTCGTATATAGCAAAGAAGACAAAGATAACTTAGTGTTAAGACACTCCACTCTCTATGCACCACCCAATTTATTAACACATTATGTGTAGTGTAGTGGAACTCAACGCTGCGCTTTGTCTTCTCACCAAAGCGTG
This sequence comes from Heliconius hecalesia formosus, assembly GCA_018249775.1. NCBI lineage: Eukaryota > Metazoa > Arthropoda > Insecta > Lepidoptera > Nymphalidae > Heliconius > Heliconius hecalesia. The sequence continues at coordinate 1,480 of DWMY01002894.1, forward strand.
AAAATTAAAATAATTAATTCCACTGAGTGGCAATCGAACCCACAACCATCGCTTTACAATAAGTCACGATCACCTACATACCAATAACAAAAAATATTTATAACTTAAGAAAACCAAAAAAACCGCGGCTGTACAACCTGAAAGCTTCATAAGCTTTGTAAGTTTCGTCACGGCTTAAGTTAAGCAAAATGACGCATTTCTAAATATATCCGCCCTTTCTTTTACACTCGGTCTCTGGGGCATCTGTGTATGTCACAGACAGCAATGGCACCGTCTTATTTTACAATATTATATATTTTTTTAGCTTTACACTAACATATATCCTGTACATAGCAAAGTAGGCGGAGGGAACCTGAGAACCTAGTGTTAAAACACTGAGTCATTTTCTCATTCTCTTGTCTAAATGGGGAACGAAAATGTCTCATTGAGACATTTTCGTTCCCCATTTTCCGCCGAATTCTTGGGAACACTACTTGTTGAGTGGCGGTACACAACGCCGTAATTTAAAATGGTAAATATTTCATTTTCTCGAGACAGAACCAAATACAACCTGTCTCGTGTGCAGTCGCACGCTTGTGCCCCTGCGACACCACTGGCCTCCAATCGTTATTTTTCTATATATAATTGAATAAAATGATTACTTTAAGTTCTGTTCTTTAATTATGGCGTATCAAGCGTAACGAGTTTTTTTGGCATAGATATTAAATGTTTTTTTTTAATTTCAAGTAGAGTACCTAACTCCCTACCCATAGCGAAATTAGTGTTGAGACATATCGTTCTATAACACAAATTACAGTTTTTATTTTTTTTAAATCTATCTCTCACATTCGAGAAACAGAAAATAGAAAATGTTCTCTATTAAAATCTAAAATAAGTAAAATAAATATGTTTCTCAATTCACGACCACTTCGGACTTCGGTGTAAAAGAATCCTGTTTAATTTTAAATATCCAAACGAAAGGGTTGATTTCTGCGAAAGCACTTAACATTTTATTCAAGGAGATTCGAAATTTATCGCTTTATCATAAAGTTTATTTTTCAATAAACAATGTCCGTTTTACTACAGTGATTAGTTTGCAATAATTTTAGCTTTCAATTTATGAAAACCATAACCGTTATGAAAAAAAATCATGATTTCCATTGTTGTAACAGTTATTAAAACGGAGGTAGCAAATTCCAAATCGATAGCTTTAACATCCTTTTATTAGGATATTATATAGTGCTGCTGTACTGCTATATTCACAACGACTATGATTTGTACTTATTTAGAAAACAAATAAAAATTTTAACGTATCGGGACTCAAACCCGCGCCTACTGGAAACCGATCAGACGCTCTGACCACTAAGCCATACGTTCATCTATTATTACACAGTATTTTTCTTTCCTAAGTATGGAATAACACTTTAAAAATGTTAAAAAGATTAAGATTTGAGTTATCACAAATCTTAGTCATTGTAACTATGTTGCAGGGAAAGAAGACACATAATGTCTTAAAGAATACAGGTCATGTCTCGAAAATTGGGCAGTGCGTTAAACTAGGTTCCCTCCCCTGCTATAGACATTATTTCTTTATTTTCACTCTCTTGTAAAAACAAAGTGTGGCGTTGAATTCCGCCACAGTTTAGTCTTGACCTTATTTTTTCTTTGGTACCCTAATTTAGGCCAATAATGGGAGGGAAATGGAAGTGTCTTACTGAAAACAATGTCTTAAAATTCCCTTCAAATTCCCAAATTCCCTCTGACTATTCTGCTCTGGGCAAGATACAGCGTGAAGCCAAAAGAAAAATGAATTCGACAGAATATTAAAGTATCCTTCTGTTGTATAAAGAAGTGTACTGAAATATAAAATTAATAAAAAAAGTGAAAATCACAAAAAAAAATCAAAAAAGCAGAAAAGGGCACTAACCACCAATGTCCTTGGTGTGTTTTATACAATAATAATATAAAAAAAAGAATACCTCGATTGACCTTCGAAAACACAGTATCAAAGATACTGGAGGAAGGTCACGTAAAAAGCATGAGGACCCCCCGGAGGGCATGTATGAAGAGGTTGATGACAGTGGACGAGGCGAAAGAGGTATGTAGAGACCGTAGCGTTTGGCGCTTCGTTCTCTCTGACTACCCCGCTAGGGATAAAGCGTGAAGCTAAGTTAAGTTAAAAAAAAGAATATAAAAGTAAAGAATGGCTGCTATCTAAGCTACATAATTAGATCACCACATTAAGAAACTCTATAATGAGATAAGAGTATGTATGAGTATGTTACATTCCCCACAGCGAGTAACTCCTAACCAAATACACTTACGACACTTTTATATGACGTAAGTTTGTATGTACTGTGGAAGTTAGATTCACCTAATAGTAAAATTTAAGTTTGAAATATTACAATGCATAATATATGAATGTTTATATGTTTTTAATTTTTACATCTAATGTGAAAAAGAGGACATTATATTCTACGGAAATTATAGTTGGTTTAATTTAACAGATATCACCTCAAAAATGCCGTCGTGTATACTATATTATTATATAGCGTGTATACTATATTATTATATAGCGGTTTGAAAAAAGAGATTTTTTTTTATTTGAGTTATTTTTCAAAACTATTTATTACTGAACTGAGCAAAATTTTTTATGTAAATCAATTTAAACACACAAATATTTCAAATAAAACTTCAAACTTGTACTATATCGAAAAATAGATACATACTAACTATACTAACGATAGAGACTATCGTATATAAAGGTAAAAAAACTATAGTAGCTACCGTAGTAGGAACCTCTGTTATCTACACATGTATATTATGAAATAAACGATAAGCTCCTCCTATGGTATAGAACACTGATTCCCAACCAGTGGTCCGCGGACCACCAGTGGTCCACAGAAGCCTAAATGTGGTCCGCGAAAAATTTTAATTTTTTAACTGGGAATGGTGAGGCCAAGTTTCTGTTTGATTATCACAACTAATTTATATTATACTTACGTGCATAGTGGTCCCTGCTACCAAAAATGATATAAAACTGTTTTTTTTTTTGATCAAGCAAAAGATGGGAACCCCTGATATAGAAGGAGCTTATCATAAATGATAAGCACACATAAACTAATGACCTAATTAAAAATTTAAGATCTTGACAAGAGTGTGCCGCAGAAAATTTAATACTGCTTCTACTTTGTCAGTTTATAAGGCATCGTAGAATCATGACAGCTTAAACGTGACGATTGTGGGTTCGATTTGCATACAGAGGAAAAAATGATGTCCGTATTCTCGCTCTGAACCAAGAAAACAAAGCCCGACGTTGAGTTCCGCAATTCAACGCGCAACGTTATGAAAAATTTGACGGAAATAGGAAATATCTTAGCACTACGTTCCCTTTCCTTACTCTGCTATATACGGGATACAGCGTGAAGCTAAAAAAATATATTTAAAAACTAACAAAAAAAACAACTTATAGGGTCAACATATCACTTTTATCTAAAAAAGATAGAAATCTTCTCTAAATCAAGAAATGATCTAACCTCAAAATGTCAAAATATGAAAAAAAATGAAACAATCGCAAGTAACATTCACTTGCAATAGGTTAGAGATTTAAGATAAAAAATATTCTGAACCACTCTTGCATAAGTGTGTTATCAGTTGACCGATAACGGTTTCTTGGCAAAACTGTAAAACTGTAAACAAATGTAAGTACCTGTTAAGTACTAACTAATAATAATCTTGTAAAAGAAAATACACTATGAATAAAATGTGTCTATTATGCAATGCATATACATATATAATATGTTATTCCTTCAAATTTGAACCCGTAATTATATCAAATAAATCAAATAAAATCAGCATCACGCTGTATCCCGCACACAGCAGGGTAGGCAGAGGGAACCTAGTGCTAAGACACTCCTTTCCCCACTTTCTGCCGAATTCTGGAGGCATTGCGTGTTGATTGGCAGATCTCAACGCCGCGCATTGCCTCGACACCAGAGCGAAGAAATGGAAACATAAATTTAAGTCAATATTTCATCTCTTCGAGTGGCGATCGAACCCACAACCAGTCGATTTTTCAGTCACACTTCTGGCGACGACTGGCCTCATAATCTTAAAGGTAATCATATCAGTTTAATTTAATAAAAAAATATCGTCCAAATCTACTATTTATAGATCCTTTCATAGGACTTTAATACAATAGAGGTACAATTGAAACCTTGATCGCACCTAGACCGTGAACAATAAGAGTTACGCACACCATTGTTTACTTGTGGTTTGGACGATTTCGTATTCGTTGGATTAAGATACATATCAGATATTGAGATATTACTGAGAAATATTATTAATAAATAAATGTTAATAGAACGCTTGTTTGTTTGTCATATTGATATATAGATGTAATTGATTAAATACCTGGAGATAATGAGTTATTTATTATTTGCATTTTCTCGTACGGATAACAAGACAAAGCGCGACTTTGAGTTTTGCCATTCAACTCGCAATGTCTCGCAAATTCGGTAGAAAGTGGGCAACGGAATGCTTAATGGTATGTTCCCCCTCCCTTTTATAAGCGGAATACAGCAAGAAGTTAAAAAATATACATAGTTCTGAGTAGAAAAAGTTAGAAAAACGTACGAAGCACGTGTCTGTAGTGCTTAATTAAAATATACAAATAAAATTCTAAATAAGACATATTTTCTATGAATTAAATAACAAGAATGATAAAATAGAAATGAGAGTTTCATGTCTCGCATTGCAGGGTAAGAGAACATATCGTTAAGACACTCCGTTCCCTGCACATCGCCTAATTTTCAATTTTAATTTTTGAGTGGCAGAAGTCAAAGCTGCGTTCCAACCAGTGCTAAAAAATAGCAAAAATAGAACTGGGATTTGAATCTCAGTTCTCTTCTCAGTCTTCAATATTAATACTAAGTTCTCTTACTAGCTTAAAGCTTACCCTATTCAGTGTAAAGCTAAATTTTATTATTCTTAAATAAATAATTTATATAACAATTTCGCAATATATCTATGATCTTAGTCAATTAATCGTATCTTTAACCATGACCCTGAATTAAAAAAATTTATAACCATATATAACCAGATATTATGAAACTAAATATATTTGAATATTGTGAAACCGCATCGCAATCAGCTGCATTTTAGAATGTCGTCAAACTAGTTTTGTATTAAAGCTTTGCTTTTGCCCGTCTTTTTTTAAATATCACTCATTCATGCACGCCATTTTTTCAGTTTTCGACTAAATTGCTTAAAAATCTTTGTTAAAAACTTCTTTTTTTATTATTATTGAAATAAAATCTGAATTTTCAAACAAATAATTTGTTTGTTAAACAAGTTTAAAAAAATTAAAACACAAAACAGAGATTTTTATATTTTTATTCTTAAGTCACAAGAATATAAAGATTTTTATATTTTTAAGATATCAAATAAAAATTTTCGCCTTTCGGCAATTTGGTATTTTATTAACAAAAAAATATATATACCACATAACAAACACATAAAATATTTTAACTAATGCATAAGTGTTAAGAAACTGACAACGATTTAAAAAGTATCGATGCTTTGAACTTTACTTTAAAAGGTATTTTTATTTATCTGCTGCCCCGAATCTGCTTATCAAGTGCTTTATCTGTGTAATTTTTTTCGCGCCAACGTTTATGTTATTTCTTGTAACACCACAACGAAATAATATATTAAATGTCAGAAAAACTAAGACATTACATGTGTACAAAAAATTATAATCATAAACTTAATTGTATAAAAAAATAATCGTTTCAACGAAAATACAAGTTTGTAGTTATAGGAAATAAAATTCAACATAAAATTAAATATGAAAACCAAAAAATAATTCACAAAATCAGAATTTACGTGATTATGAGCAATAATGTATGTAGACTTTATTTTTAGTCTGGAAACTGTAATTTTTTTAAATAGTGCATAAATATTGATTTAGATAATTGGACTTTTCCACTTACGAGTAAACTACAATATCTAAAAAAATGGCTTAAACTACAGATAAAACCATTAGGATCTTTACTAAAATACAAAAAATACGAAGCATAAAAATAAAAAAATTAAACCAACTTAGCATTTAAGTACTAAAGTATTTGTTTAGTTCGTAGACTTTAAATAGACCATAAAGTTTACATATATAAAAAAAAATAAACAGGCGAGCCAACATTACCGTATTGAATCACGTTCAACCAGTGATTGATTGATTGATTGAATGGATTAAGCGAATGAACCATTGTGTATATTGTAATTCACGTGATTGTTCAGTTACATAATTTACATTATCGATTTAAATTGTAATTTCGAATTACCCATACGAGTTACTCGATTACTGGATTCATTTGTGATTACGCAATGAAAACTGTTTATTGATAAGCTTATTTGATAAGACTGTTTTATAAACAATAACAAAGTATCTGCATTATCGTTATGCTTTACATTATCAGAAAGGAATATAGAGTGCATACAATATATATTACAGAAATAGACAATAATTATGTTCCATGTTCAGAAAATATACTAAATTTCTTACATAGGCACATATCCTTAACATTTTTATTCATCGAATCAAGTGACAATCTCAGATATAAAATATAGAACATATAAATTTATAGTTATTAAAAATACTCTAGTCTAGTCAAGAATTATTATATATTTAACAAATTAATTTTACCTTGGTTACTACTATTAACTCATTCGAAAAATAAAACATCATAGATATATCGAACTATTTATATATATATTTTTTTTATTTTAACTCTTTGACCGGAATTATCACGTATATTTAATATATAACTGAATGAATTATTTACTAATATTTTTGGAAACCCGACGTAACCACGGACGTATGTACATCGGGTACTGCAAAGTTTTGGAAACGTTAGATTTTCATTATATTAAATAAATATTGTGCCTAAATATTGTGTAAACAAAACAATAAGTGGACTAAGGAATATTTTATAATAAAATGTATAACAACATTCTTCAACATGCCTACACAGTCACAATGTGGCAGTGTACTTTAAATTACAAATTATACCACATTACTTCTACACCACGATATGGTAATTCATTGAAATATCTTTTTTTTTCTACTTTTATTTACATAACATTACAATATGTGAAGGGGAAACTATGTTTTGCCTCTATCTGTCTCATTATAGAGTAATTTAGATATATATATTTTTTATATTACTGGCGTGCGACAAATATCATAAAGATTATTCTAGAATAGTATTCGTATTAAATAATGGATATCTTTTTTTATATATGGCATAGTTAAAAATATTAATTAAATTGACATTTAAAAAAATAAATTTTAAAAGATACTGTTCATTGAATTCAATATGACCAAATTTTTTTTGCTTGAATTTTTTTTTGTTCTATTGGTCAAATATCACAAAATTTATTTGCTAATACGAAAAAATACTTCTGACATTCAATATCTGAGATAAAAAGTCAAATTAAGATGGTTTAATATATTTTTTGTACGGAGCCAGCAACATGACACAGATAACATTCCTCTAATTAATTAAGGCCGATGATCCTAGGCGCGTCCATTGATTAATAAGCGTCTGGATTCGCAAAATGCTATTTATTCGCTGGTATCACGATATACAGTCATTATAATATCTTTTATTTTGGATTTAATTATTTGAAATGTATTTGTATGTAAAATTAGATCATGGTTCGCCTTTTACTTAAAAACTAAAACTTCAATTTTGATTCACATAAAATATTAAAATACAAAAGTCATTAAAAATATTTAATACAAAATTCATTAGTCATTAAAAATATATTATTAAATAAAAAATATTTAAGCTATTCCAAGCAAATATTAAACTATTCCACCTTATTTGTATTCTGTTGAAAAGCTAACGGTACAGTAACTTATAACTTATGATCAATTTGGGAACCGCACACAAAAAACATTTAAGTTTGACAGCTGTCACTTTGACATGTATGGTTGGATATTTTGACGGCTAATGTCAGCGGGATCTTTCATAATCTGTTAATAGATAGTGAGAGATTATTCGATTGTTACATAAAAACAGGTTTAAAGGATTGACGTTGAATTAAAGTGTAACAGCGTGAAGATCACGTTTAAATTATAGTTTAGCTTTCTCACAACTTTTTTTATATTGTACCTTACAATATTCAATTTATTTAAAATCTCTTTTAACAGTATCTATATACAATTATAGAATGACGAAAAAATAATATTTGCGGGTAATGGAAAATTAAATCATATTAAAGAAAAGAAATATCCAAATAAAAATATAATTAGGAAAAATTAAGAAAACAGTACCTAACCATTTCGAAAAAGCTATAGAAATTTAATAAAATATATAAAATAGATAAATTAGTACTTACAAAAATGCAACAGTTCATCGTTAATTAAAACAAGCAAACAAGAGGTCTAAATTAACTAAAATTAAAATACAACTTTAATTTAAATGTAACTACATATTACATGTATCGGCTGTCTCATCAATCAATTTAATTGGAACATGCATAATGAAGCCTACGCGAGTTACATTACCTTCGAACACAATAGTTTTATTAAGAAACAAAAGCTTTAACCCACACTTATTATGCCACGTTTTAAATTATATTGAATCTGTAGGTATTTGTGAAATGTTACATCTGCTTTCTAAGAATAAATGATTTTTAGCTTCACACTGTATCTCGCACACAGCAGGGTAGGTAAGCTAGTGTTGGGACACTTCGTTCCCATTATGTCACTTTCTCCGCTTTCCACCGAATTCTGGAGACATTGCGTATTGAGTGGCGAAACTCGCTACTTAAGTGAAAGAATGGATATATAAAATATTTCAGATCCTCGAGTAGAATATAAACTAGATTTGTGCTATTAAATAGTAAAAATGTGTCATGTACATTATAATTTTGGCTGTGTATTGTCTAATCTATGCCGATTAAAAGATAAAGCAACCTAGAATTGCATTACAAAGCATTTTTATTTAGGACAGTAAGTGTGAATCGTGAGATATGATTAATAATGATTTTATTGCGTCTTGCTGTTAAGATTAGAAAGAGAGTTAAAATTTTTGAGTTATAAGATGTTTTTTTTTAACCGATATAGAGAAGATCGGAGAATAAAGGAAGAAAGAAAGCTAAAAGTTAGGCTATATAAAAAATTGTGCTATATCGCTAATGGTAGGTTAGGCTATGGGAACCGTTGCATGTGGAACGGTGGGCTTCAAAGCCGCGCTTTGTCTTGTTACCAGGGCTAGGAAATTTAAATAATTCCCTCACCCAAGTTGAATTTTGAATGGAACCCACAACCGTCGCTCATGCGCTATGTTGATGATGTCAAAATAGTTAGATATTGATTACAGTACCTTTCAATTTAAAATTTAAAAAAATATAATATTGTTAGAAATCGGAAGCGGGTAACGTTTTTAAAGAAACACTTTAAAAACACATATCGTCTATATGATTCTAAACTATTTTGAAAGGGGTTCTATGTAATTGCAATAAGT
>DWMY01002895.1:0-10987 GCA_018249775.1 Heliconius hecalesia formosus
ACGCGCGTGGTGGGCGCGAACCTGCGCGGCAGCAGGCGCGGCGGCAGCACGCGCAGCGAGCGCGCGCCGCCCCGCGCGCCCCGCCCCGACCCCGACAGCGCCAGCAGCTCGTGCCGGTACAGCGACGGGGTCTTGCCTGCGGAACAGAGAAAAACATGACATGACTTAAGAAGCAAAAGGGAAGGAAAAATTAAAGAGATTAAACAGTATCACAAAAATAATCAACATACAGTTTAAACTAATCTTTGTAAGAATATCATGTGTCATATTCGTAGCTTTAATCATTTTTATTTTAACAACTAGTTACCAGAACGAAGAAATAAAAATATTAAACGTTTCAATCTCACGGCTTCACAACGACCTCGAACATCTCTAATAACATGCATCCATGCACACAGTTGATCCTTCGCTGTTTTATGTAACTTATTCAAATTTAACCCTTCCCCTATATGCGGGATACAGCGTGAAAAAAAAACGCGTCACGTCTCAACTATAACTCCACTTACCCGATAACGACATGAGCACATCTTTGATGACGTGCAACCATATGGTGCGCCGCGGACACAGCTGGTCCATCGCCGTCTCGTGGAGCTCGTTCAGATTTAACGTGTATATGCCTTCTTCTGCGCCTGAATTGGGTAAGAAATATATTTTTGGTTATATTTGGCAATATTTGTTAGTTAGGAAAGTATTTTTCAGTTGGTTTTCATTTAAGTCAGTTTCATTGTGATATAATTATAATGCCAGTGATAAGCGTGTTTTGTATAATTTGAATAAAATATTTAGAATTTTGCCATTGACAATAAGGTGCCTTAAATAACCAGAATGTATAAGAAATTTACAAATTGACGTTTTAAATAAATAAAGTACAGTGTCGATTAAGATATTAAGCGTGTATATGAAGAAAATCTTACCTATAAGGATATGCTGATCTCTCGTATCCGGATGTATCCACGACGCGGTACAATTTATCCTTAACGGACAGCCATTGAACACCTATAAATAAATACAACATATCTATTAGTATTACTATAGTATATTAGTATTAGTATATTAGTATTACTATTATATGTACTATATTTTGTTATAAAACTACTTAGGCCATCTATGGTCTTCATCATCAGTTTGTCATCAAATTATGATTTCCGAAAGCAAACACATGAGTAACAAAAATAATTTAACATAGAGTAAAATGTAAACGTCACTAATTAATATCGGATTAACAGATTTTTGTAACATTTCATCTAATTACCTTTGAAAAACAGGCCCCCATATGCACTTTAGGTGTAGGCGGTAGTCCGTTAGGCGCTGGTCGAGGAGGGGTGCGGGTTCGACGCCCGCGCGCTCTACGCGGTGGTACTGGTGGGGTTGTTGCCACTATAATGTTGAATATTATACGTATATAAATTGTATATGAGAAAAAAATGGGACACAATACAAACATGAAATTTATTTTAATATCTATGAATAATTTAAGTGAAATGTAAAAACAGTCTCTTATAAATTTTACGCAGATAGGAGATAGTTGGTATGCGAATAAAGGTATAGAAATGCGGGCGAGGGTAGTTGATCATATTATTTTTTAGGGGTTTAAGTGAAAACTATTATAAATATGTGTATTAACATCATGCATGTTTCTATAAAACAAAAATAACTCACCATCAGTTTCAACTTTCGCCTTATCCCGCTGACTGTCCGACAAACTCCTTTGCCTTTGACTCGTCTTCAATTCCTCATCGACCAACTCCTTCTGACCGTCTCTTCCGTTTTCGTCTACCATTTTGAAAATTTCGTCAACCGACGAAGTTTTCCTTTTACTAGTACTTTCTAATTCACACTGACAAAACTGACTTAGATCAATACCCGCTGTGACCGAATCGGAATTGTGTCTATTATGCCTTTTCCTGTGTTCGTAGTTCTTATCATCCATATTTAAGCTCATATCTATTTTCCTACACAAATCATCATCAGACACGCCACCATTTTCTATTTTATCCGAATCCGATATCCTCAATCTATTAGCTATTTGCAAAGCTCGAAAATTTGATAGTGATATCTTTTGTTTTTTACACGTTTCACAGTAAACTATGCCTGAATCGTTGTTTTGGTTCGAACAATGCCTGTAGTAGCTCAATATGTCACCATTAGAGTTGCAAGCGTCGCAAGAACACTTTGCCACCGATCTTTGTAGATCACTAAGCGTGTTATTTTCTTTAGTCTCTGGCTTGGGGCAGAGTCCACATTCACAATTTGTATTTCTTAATTGTGTATCCGTTATTTCTGCATCTTGGTGATCTGCGAAAAGCATATCATCTTTTCTAGATAACGGATCGTCTATCGAGATAGAAGAAGCTCCAATAGGCGATTGGAAATTTGAAGCCAAGCTTTGGTAGACATTGGTAGTCGAATTATTTAAGAAGTTCTGCTTTAATTGTATACATTGGGACAAATGTTGGTCGTGAATTGAAAGACTAGAATTTGTCGCTTGTGACATATTCGCCGTATCAGCCGTTAGAGGTAGTGTTGCCCTGTTGGTATGAATATTACCAATTTATTAGAATTTAGTAGTTTTAGATAGGATTTAGTAGAAAGCTGGGTAATGCAGTGTTATCGTGAAAGCTTGGGGTCTGTGCTGTTAGACACAAATTGGAATGGGTTAATTTTAAATATATTTCGGTTATTCACTGGTTTAGATAACAAGTGGTGCTCGTGGGATTCAAATATGTGAGAATCGAAATTATGAACGTTGAAATTTTAATTTTTATTGCCTTTATACGCATTTTAGGTGACTACGATTATCTTTTTATTATAAGACTTATGAAATAAAACTAAATTACATAAATCTGACACATGCGATATATGCAACAGCTAGGAATTTTGATATGGAATCTAAATATTCCATTTTACGTACTAACGACCAATACATAAGCGTTCTATTTAATAACAACGCTACAAAAACATTAAAATAGAATTTAGAATAATAAACTTACGTATTTTAAATATTATTTTTATAACAAAATTAAAGTGTATACGACTATACGTTTTAAAGCCCTAAAATACATTACATACTTAAAATATAAGCATATTATTTATAGATATGGGATAATATTTTTTTAATATATCAATATCACTACAAGAAATAACAACAAAACAAACTAATATTCAAACTGAAAATAAAATTTTCTAATATTACCAACTAACCAATGTTACATTAAATAATTTCCAAATATTTTACGTTATATACTCCAAAATTTCCACAAACAATTTTCAACACCATCTCTCAGAGAACGGAGTGTCTTAACTAAGTTCACCCTGCCTACCCTAATATGACTTTCTTTATACCATAACCAACTTAATTTACTATATAAAGAAATAAGAAAAAAACCTCATAATATAAAAAGGAATACACAGTAATAAGTTTATTATTCCAAACTCTACACAAAAATAGTGATTACACAAACATGCACGTGTTGTGTTTACCTTAGCATTAATTCTTCATCAATATATTGCAAGAGGCTCCTAAAACAAGAGAAACGTACAGACGTACACACCAATATGGTTTTTATGTTTGGTACATATGGTCTAAAGTTGTATGATTATAGCTCTTTTTACAATTACTAGTTTATACTCCCCGGCTCTGCTTGCGTAGACAAATAGAAATAACTAACAGTTGTAAATGACACGTGCCATATTCTAAATTCTCGAATAGTACACTGTATTGCATTATAGTCCATATATAGTCTTCCTCGATAAATAGGCTATTTAATATAAAATATTTTTTCAATTGCAGTTCCTGAGATTAACGCGTACAACTAAACTGTTTTGATATGTAATAGTTATTTGATAAGTAATAGTTTTGGGTTTATTCTTGTTGTCACTTTAAACAAGCAAATGTTTGTAATAATTCAAAAAGTATGAGATAGATAAAAAATAACTTAAAGTAGATAAAAATAATTATCATACAAATTAATAATTGCTTATGTTTATTTCTAAAATTTATTTGAAATAAACAAAGTTTATAATAAATTATTATTATATAATAATACCTTACAATTCACGTACGAGACGGTTATAAGTTCGAGTTTTGTATAGAGTACATTTCATATATATTCAAGTAATTATGTGAGCTATTTATTATTATATGAATATTATAAGTTCATTAATATTATGAATACTAACGTTAGACCATATTCTGCATAAGTGTCTCCTATTAAGTGAATATTTATAATCTGTGTATTGTGTTTCTGTATAGATCTAACTATAACATCTGACCAGCACTAACTAATACAACAGTTGGACTTTCCATACGTCGTTGTTAAATTGGAAATCTTTTTTAAAGGAATAATAATACTTATAAGTCGAAATAAGCGGGAAAACAGAGTGTAAATCAACAAGTTATTTAAGCCTAACACGCACTGAGATATCTGCGTGTATATAATAAATATATATTACGTAAAGTATATGTATATCACAACATATAGTCCCAATGAAGTTTCAAATAAATATCTACACTAAATCTAGAAAAAAAAATTATATCAATTTTAAATATATACACAATAATTGTTTGTCTTTTCTGTATGTATCACAATGACTGTATGAATGAAGCCTTTGTTAAATTTCCACATAGTCCCATGCATAAAAACACGACATTTTGACATAATATAAATTAAAAGAAAAAAACGTTTCTAAGCATATTATGTTTGTGCTTGAAACACCTTCACACACTGCATTTTTATCGCCATTCTTTCTAAAAAGCCTTTGAAATAACTGCAAAAGTTTTATTAAAAAAAAACATTTTTTTGTAAGTTTAAGTTGACATAAAAACAGAAAATTTTTAATAAATAATTAGTGTTAGTAATAAAAGACAATTGCATTTATTTCCAAAAAGCTGTACATTGAGGAAAAGACCAAGACCTAATCATCTAATTAAAAAACCGTCACACAGTAATAAAAAAGAAGTCGCCAAACCTTTTAAAAAAAACCTCAAAAAAATTGAGAAAAGAAAGAAAATTTAGAAAAAAAAACTACCTCAAACTCATTCTTAATATATCGTCACCAGTGACGACCCGACACCACTTGCTATAATAGAAAATACATAGAAATAAATACGAAAGTAATACCTATAATATTAATAAAATATAAAAAAGATTTAAAAAATATGTAAATAAACATATATATATGTATTAACATAGAAAAAAAACAAACTTACATAACTATACAGCTATAAATAAACATAATAAAATTGGCCTCATCAATAAAAAAGCTACATCATTTACCACAGATTAGAAAACAGATTTTTTATATACTATTTATACACCACCGCCTAAAAAATTAAGTTCAATTATAGATTAAAAAAAATTTGAAAACTTATTCGTTTGTTAATAAATAACAAGGCCGCAGATAAAACAACTTTAGTATAACCATAAATTAAAAATAAATTAAACCTTATTTTTTTATTAACAAGGCCACAGAGTAAAAAAACTTAAGTATAACCACTGACCATAGAAAAAAAATACATATATCTTCTGTATAAAAATTACTTACTTTTCGCTAGTAGGCATACTGTCTGTGGAACATTCTTGTGATAACGGATTATGTTTGGGACAACTCATGAGTGACGCGACACTCCAGTCTTCGCTTGACTGTCTGTGGTACGCTGAAAATTTTGTTCTTTTATGAGATTTTTTTCTATTTACATCTTGAAGTTTTAGCTTGACTTGAATGTAGAAAATCTATTTAATATATCTGATAGATTTTTAAATACGTTTTATATCTTTCTTAAGAATTTCCTTAATATGCTATTAGCAGGTTTACACTTTACTCTAAGCAGACGAGTTCAGTATGCTCCAGTTACTACCAATAATTAAAGTCTCCGTACAAAATTGCGGAACTCAACACCACACATTGTCTAAGGAAAAAGAAAACTATAAATAGTCTTAAAATAACAAAAAGGTGTTATCAAACTCACCATTCCGTTTAACAGTGTCTCCATCACATCTATTGACTTCTGCGCTAAAATTAATAACTTTGGGTATCGATAGATCGTCCTCGGCATCCAAGTCTATTATTGGTGAGTCATCGTATAGTCCTGACCGTCTGTTGGCTTCAATTTGGTCTTCTGGTGTTAGCCTGTTCGAATATATTTTATTTTTTTTAATTTCACGCTGCATCCCACATATAGGTGGGTAGACTTAGGGAACTAGAGTTGAGATACCCAGTTCCCAATGCACCACCAAATTCTTGAAGCTTTGCGAGTTGAGTGGCGGAAGTCAGCGCCGCGTTTTACCTCTTTACCAGAGCGAGGAAAAGAAATTATTGAATATTTCAATTTCTCGAATGGGTATCGTACCCACAACACCACAAGCAACACCCACTGCCGCATTTACAGTCGCACGCTTGTGCGTCTATCGATTGTCGATGTTAATAGTAATAAATACCTTAAAGAATGTTCTAAGTGTGGGTCCATCAAAGATCTAGGTCTGGCATCTCGTCGTCCGCGTGTCTGTCTAGATGCTATACGCTGCGGTACATTTGATAGCGCCTGGAACATATTATTATACATTTTATAACTTCACGCGGTATCCCGCACATAGCTTGGTAGACAGAGGAAACCTGGATACGTAGTTTTAAGACACACCGTTCCTATTAGGACTCCTTCGTTTCCCACCCAAGTTTCACTCCCAAATTCTGGCGGCAATGGGTGTTACGCAACACCGCGTTTTGACTCGTTATCACGAGTGTTGTGCCCCTGCGTCCCAACTAGCCTTATTCTTCGTAATTATTATATTACATTATTTGGATTTTGAGCATAAAAAGGGAAAGCTATAGATGAGAAAAACTATAGAAGCAATAAAATTTACGTCAGTAGCAAGTTTGCTAGCAAGCAAGCAAAGGTCCGTTGCAATTGGAAGAAAACTCAAAAAGTTTCAGAATTGTATTCATTTCCTAGGAGTTGTAAACAATTCCTAGATTTCAAACATTTCCAGTAATATACATATTACTTAATGCAGTTTCAATAATTTAGAAACATCCATCTGTGTTCTCATTTTTTTTAATATTTACATAATTTATAGCCTGTATGTTATTCTGATGTATAAACTACTATTACTGTAAAATGAAAGTGGAACATACATTCATCCCCACGAAGTATCACATTTATAATATAAGTAGGACTTACCCCATCATCATCCAACTCTTGACTATTACAATGACTCGGTGGATTAGAATATTTCTGTAGCAACTCTATCGCTAGCCGTTTACTCATGTCTTGTTGGAAGAATGCGTGCTGAAAAAATTTAAAAAGTATTTTAAAGTGACGAAAAATTCTGAGGAAGTTAAGGATCTCATTTTTTTTTATCAGTAGCATAATTTTCCTTTTATGTTGCCTGTCCATTGAAAATATTGTAAAAAAATCTCTAATGTTTTTTCTAAATTTTTGAAAAAAATGGGACCATCCATAAATATTTTAAAGCAATTGATTCAGTTATGTTTTTCAAAAGTCAAGAAAACCAAAATGTATGTAAATTTACTTATATCTATTTTTAGATTTTGTTTTATTCAGTTATTATTATTCCTTTATATAATCCACGTTTTACGCTAATTTTAAATCTATTCATCCATATCTTCCGATCAAACATTCACCTACAAAATAGCCATACACTTACTTGCAACAATTTTTCAGCTGTAGGTCGTTTCTTGGGATTCTTGGTCAACGCTAGTTTAAGGAACGCGTGAAATAACTGCGACCAACGCTCCCTTTCTTTGAGGGTAGGGGGTTTGAATCCCGACTTGGACATTAGGAACAATACTCTCATTGGATGTAGTTCAAACATTGGTGGCTGTAATTCTGCTAATTCTGGAATTATTTTTTTTTATTATACATACAATTTTTCAAAAGATATTTTATGCTAAGTTGGTTATTGGATTATATACAATTTCAATATTAGGAGATAACCATTTATGATAAATGTAAAAAATATATAATAAATATATTATGATAAAATAAATTTAAGCCAGTCGTGGCGCAGGGGCACAGACGTGCGATTACCAACGCGACAGGTAGTGGGTTTGAATCCCATTCGAAGAAATACATATAAATATATATATATTTTTAAATGTTAAAAAATTGAGGCCAGTCGTCGCGCAGCGGCACGAAGTGTGACTGTAAAATCGACTGGTTGTGGACTCGGCCTCCACTCGAGGAGATGAAATATTTACTTACATTAATATTTCCATTTCTTCGGTCTAGTTTCGAGGTATAGCGCGGCGTTGAGTTCTGCCACTCAACACGCAATGCCTCCAGAATTCAGCATGAAGTGGGGAACGGAGTGTTTCAACACTAGGTTCACTCTGCCTACCCTGCTGTGTGCGGGATACATTTTGAAGCTGATTTAATTTAATTTATTTTTTAAAAGTGCAAAATCCCGTCCTTGTCCATTACTCAACATGCAATGCCTCCAGAATTCGGCGGAATATAGGGAAATATCTTAATGAGAACGGAGTACCTGAGACAGCGTAAAGCTACAAGAAAAGTAGTCTTACCTATAGCTGTAATACCACACGCCCATATATCGCATAGCTGATTGTAACCACCTTTCCTTTCTACTGCCGCTACCTAAAATATATTTAAAATATTTTGAATATAAACATTGTCTTAGATCAGATTTCTTCTAGGTCAGAGCGCTAGGGTAGTGTCCAAGAGCCACGGGGTCAAATCCATTAAAAAAAAAATGATTGAAAAATGAAAGAAATTTTTTTAAAAAGAAAAAAAGTATTAATATGTGTTCTTAAAAAGTTACATTTTTGTTCCTGGGAAATAACACTTAAAATATAAAAAAACATGAGATCTTTTTTTATTTACGGATTTATCCAGGGTATAGCATAAGGATAGGCACACAAAATCTTGCTTCAATACATTTTTTCCCCCCCTGAATTTAAGACATTGTGTTGAATTATGAACTATAATATACACCAATTAATTATATTCATAAAATATAATTTATCAATGAAAACGGCATCTCGAGATCGAAAAGAGAGTTAACTGCGGACTATAAAAGATACAGGCCTTAGAAAAAGGAGCCTAAGATATTGAAGAGAATGTCACCCTGCCCTGAAAAAATCACTAACAAGATTTGTGTCTTAATTATTATTTTAAAAATCTATAGATCTTCAACTTTCTAAGAAGGTTTATATAACCTTGTAGTTTGTATAGATCTGATCATAACGGATTAATACTTATGTGCGATTCCTTAAAATATTCTGATTTTGATCTGCTCTTGTTCTGGATGAATGTTTGTTCCATTCTTACGCAAAAACTACTGAACTGATTAGATAATTTCACAATAATGTAGACCACACATTAGATTAACAATATATATTAAGGTGTTGTATAATTTGGCTATATATGACTATAAGTTTAAGCAGGCGATGACGCTTTTGGGTCGCTAATAAATATATTTACCTCTGGAGCCATCCAATACGGTGTCCCAATAAAACTTTTCCTTTTATTAATGGTCGCTGTTATTTGCGCTGACACACCAAAATCAGCCAATTTGACATCCCCACAGTCGGTTAAAAGAATATTCGCGCCTTTTATATCCCTGGAATTATAAAATTCTTATATTAGATGAAAGATAGTTAGCCACAAGTTTTACTTAATAGTGCAAATTTTTTATTAAACTTATAATTAACATACATTTTATAGCAAAATAGGACCATACATAAAAAGATGCCAATATATTAAATTATAAATAAAATTACATAAATATTCATTATCATTATTATATTTTAATAAATAAATTTGGTCAACATCTAGGTATCATAAGAAACTTCTTCTATTTCATACATTTTCTACTAACATCCATTTGGCGTTCATATAATTGTATCATTGTGTATCATTTTATTGTATTGCACCTAATGCTGCTAAAAGTTTGAAACTAATTCGATAAAATCACTTAATCAGTATTACTAAAACTTAAAATACTATAAAACATCTCACCTGTGCATCTTCCCCATACTATGCAAATATGACAAACCCATGAGAGTCTCTTTACACATATACGCTATCTGCAATTCCGTCAACGGACCCGTTACGTGATAGATATCCTGTAAATTAAATAAAAAAAATTAATAACACTAGGGACTAGTACACTAAAATAGTGATTAAATTTTACCTAGTGTATAACATTTTAGTCACTATTTAATATAACAGAACAATGTGTTAAATTTCATATTTTTTAGGTGGGAATAATATTCGTTTTTAGATTAACTTGCGGTTTCAATCGCCTGATCTAATGAAAATTACTAAGAATTATGTACGACATATATTAAGTGCCTTACATTCTGTATGTAATACCAGTCATAAATTTGTAGTTTCTTTTAAATAATAATATGTAAAAAGCAGATTCAGGATGCTGGGTTTACATACAATTTATTTTGGATACAACACATTTAACTTCCAAAAGAATATGTAAATTTGAACTATATGGAACAGTAAACCAACAACAAGTTATAATACTGACTTTAAAAGAATAAATGCGCACGAATACGAATATGTTACTTAGATATATTTTAAGCATTATTATGTGGCTGTTGGGATTCCTGGAGAAGTACTCTGATAAACCGGCACTGCAAAATTTTATTGAAATATATGAAATGAATTGTACAGCACGGTCGACGAGTTGTGCCGTCGTGCCGGTAACTATAGCTACAGCAAAGAAGTGATTTTACGAGTTTTGCTTACTTTATTATTTTCTTTACAAATGCACAATGTGCGAAAAACTGAGTCCAGATCGATGCCGACTAGTCATTATAGTCAGTATTATATTAATTAATTTATTTAAATATTTAGTTTAGGTTATTTATGTGGGCCGATCCCGGCGGCACTGCAATGCCGGGCCGACCCGCGACAGGAGTGGAGCGAGCCCCGAACATCCCGTCAGCTTACAAAAATCAGTTTAATATACTGGTCCCGCGGTGCGGGAACTTT
>DWMY01002896.1:0-10985 GCA_018249775.1 Heliconius hecalesia formosus
ATAAGAAAATATACCTGAAATGGGAGAGAGAGAAAGAAATGGGAGTATTTTCTTACACATCTCCAATAAATATAATATAAATAGAGCATACAGAACTTAGAGAGTTTAATGGAATCAACAAAATTTAATGTGTTTATGATACTTAATAAAATAAATAAAATAGAGGTCAACGAGGTCGTGAATCTGAGGGACAGCATCTGTCTGTCTGTGTAAAAGTAACGGTTGTGGATTCGATATCCAAGCGGAGAAAGGAATTATTTATATTTCCCTGCTCTGGCATAAGAATACGTGGTATTGGGATTCGCAACCTAATTAAAGTCTCTTATTCAGGCGAAAAGCGGAAAATAGAGGTGCATGAAATTTAAAAAAAAACTTAGGCGTCAACTCAGTTGCTTTACTCCTGAAGTAGTAAGTACGTTCCTTTCATAAAGCCAAAATTATATATTTTTTTGTTATTTTAGATGTTGACTAAAACCCGCTGTGTTTTTTAACAGTTTATGATTATCATAATTTTATCTACGATCAACCACAAACATATCGTCATAAAAAAATTACCCTTACACTGACCTTACGTATCACATACGTAAGGTACTCGAATTAACCTGCTTAGACATGTGACATCATCAGCATGTGGCTATCACATCACCTTAAAACCTCTGAACCACTTGTAATAATAGTATCCTCATAAAACTTAGCAGTTGTGCGTAGCGACCATACAATATTATACCATAATTTTATCTAAATATATACCATAATATAACAATGAGTTAGTGTGATAATGGAGCCAGATCCTGAATATTATAACTCTTTAAAGGTTACTAGTAAGAGTTACTAGTAAGTTTTGTATGGCGATAGCCTAGGGTCTGAAGGTATATCGTTTTTGGGTTTCTTCCCGTTTTTCATCCCTTAAAAAATACCGAAAAATAAATCACTTAAAATACCGATAACTGGACGGTAGTGACAGAATTTTGTGATGATAATAGTTCTTAGTCTAAAGTAACTTATAAGATAGTTTTCATTATGGAGTACAACAATTTTAGTAGGAAAATTAAAAATCTAACAATCGAATTACGTCGATTACTCGCAATCGATACTAAATTATATAATTTTAATTAATATTGTTAGGACGAATAAATCACTCTTCCTTTTTTTATTTAACCACAATTTAAAAGAAGAAGGTAAAATTTATGGATTTTAGTCTACCATGAATATTATTTTAAATGACAACATTGGTGGCATTAAGATATAGTAAAGAGTATATCTATATTTCTCAGGACTAGTTCAAATAGCGATATATACAATAAAAACTAAATGTATTTGGAAAATAAATTCTGATTGCGAGTTTACAGTTTATAAAAGTTGATATTGTGTTTAGATGACGTGGTGATGTGAATACATTTTAATAATTGGTAACGTTACTTTCAATTATAGTAGATAGGACTAACTTTCTCAAGAGTGTATATAAAAATGTATGATTTCATGTCATGTTTATGATTATTTAATCATAGTGAGGAAGTATCAAATATATTTACTGTAACTTAGTTTTGTATTAAAAAAAAAAAATCAGTAAAATATGCTTTATTCGAATGCGTTGTAATGAATAGTGATTATTACCTATTTATTAAACAAAAAAATACAAAAATATTATATATTCTCAATTACATAAATAGGAAAGTTTACGATACAATATATAATTGGAATTTTTTATATTACACTGACTTTGACCTTGTAAATATGGGTAATAAATAAACTAGTGTGGCATCTTTCCAGCGTTCAAGATATGGTTAAATGATCAGTAAGTATGTGGACACCAAGAGAGCCCAACAATTTCCACGCTTCGATCGGCATGTCAACAGATCCCAACGCTTTTCCGTTCTTCATGCGTCGAAGGTAATTTCTAAACGAGTTTCGTCAAGGTTTATTGTGGCAATAAGTCCGAGATTAGGTGGTGGGTCGTCATGAAGACTGCATGGATGCTCAGTGTTTAGCAACTACTGCAAGTGGCTTCTTCATCTCTCCTTCATAGAGGCAACCACCCCTTGATGCGAGGTCTACGGTTCTCGGAGTACATCTGTGAGTTCTCTGTATCGTCCGGTTAGAGGGTCAATATTTCACGATGCAAAGCGGAGTTTCCGTCTAGGTACTAGCGTCTTTAGCCGTGTCCGTACTAGACACGGTAGCCCTAGCCCACTTATCGCAAGTGCAGGGTGATGTACCTGCGTGTCGTTTAGCGGCGACGCCCTAGCCGTCTCCAGTCTCATATACAGTATTTCTATTATAGTGGCGGATGGCGGTTTTTAAATGGGGCGACTGCCATGTGACCTCCAAAACTCCTTTGTGTGGAACAGATAGAAAAGGGTAAGTATAGGTAAAAAAGTGGAGGAAAGTGAAAGGAGGGGGACACCACTTTTATGAACTGGATAGAGATATAATAAGTGGTGACTCAAGGATCCGGGGTCGCGTATGCCCAAGTTAATGTTACATCTAAATGATATCAACACTAGAAACAACACAATTAATTATTTACTAAACTGGATTAATTACGTGTTGTTACGTGTTGTCCCCAGTCCGGGAAGTGAATTATTATTTCTTATTATTTTAATTGATATTTTTATTTCTTTGCCCTGGCACCAAGGCAAATGTCCGGCGTTGAGTTTCGCCATTCAACACTTGCCAACATTGCCTTGAAAAATTCGACAGAAAGCGGGGAACGGTGTGTCTTAACACTGGGTTCCATCTGCTTGCATGCACCCTGCTACATGCGGAAAACAGCGTGAAGCTGAAAATCAAAGTTTTAACCATTTCAATAAAACTATAATCTTACAGCAATTTACAAAATAGATTGATATAACTTTGTTCTTACCGTCGACTTCGTCCTCTCAAGCAGCCATATATAATGCTTGAACGTTCTCAAAATTATTGAATGTATAAATTATATTATTATATTGATTTTAGATAAGGTGGAAGTGTCAGCACCATTTTAAATGAAATCACAATTTTAACTACTCTATAAAAGCCTAATACAATTTTTTTTTCCCAAAAATGAATAAGTGATTTTTTCAAACAAAATAAATAATAAATTGATCGTTTTTAAATAAAACGCCGTTTCTAAAGAATAACGTAAACACACACTAACCTGTCAAAGCGGCAACGTCACATACGCCTCATTCAAGAAATCGAGTCGCAGCAACTAGCGTAGGTATGTAGTTAACGGCGGCGAAGTGATGTTAAATCAACGCAACACTTAGAAATACACTTTAAACACTCACATTTATCGTTTCATTTGTCCACTTATTTAATAGATAGCTTGATTTTTTTTCAAAGTGTCCCCCTTGTTTTTGAATGTATAAATTGCATCTCCGTAACATACGCGCGTGCGGACAAAACAGAAAATTTCGCAAAATTTTGCGCGACATAGCTTTGCTCAACTGCACCCGCCGTGCACAGCATGTGGCGGATCCTTATTTTTTTTCAGCTTCACGCTGTATCCCACACATAGCAGGGTAGGCAGAGGGAACGCCGCTCTTTGCCTAGACACTAGAGCGAAGAAATAAAAATATAAATGTAAATATATATTTCACCTCCTCGAATGGGAATCGAACCCACAACCAGTCGAATTGCAGGTACACTTTGTGCCCCTGCGCCACGATGGATCCTAGTATATTAAAACAGGAAAGTAATGCAGTTTAATGCCTCTATGATGGATGGATGGATGGATAGTATATTAATCGACGCCTCCTGGAAATCGACCAGGTTCGAGCGCGGGTTCGAGTCCCGCTGCGTTCAAATTTTTATACGTTTTCTAAATAAGTATTTTTCTTTCCTAAGTGTGGAATAACACTTGAAAAAATGTTTAAAAAAAAGGATTGTAATGCAGTTTATTAAGTAAATAAATCAGTAGTTTAAGGGTCGCTTGTAACTAAATACAATAAATAATGTTTGTGTCAAATTGTATTATGTAACCGTAAGCTTTCAACAATGTGTTACATTGTGTTACTTCCATACGAGTACATTGTAAAAGTTTGATTATTTTTATTGTTTATTAAATGCTTCTTATACTATTTATTTTGTTATAAATATTGAATCTATTAATAAAAAAAATATATAAAACTTAACACAATATAGATTCCGCTTAAAAACTTTCATACTTAGCAGAGTTTTATCTCGCGTTGTCCAAGTGATGTATATCTAATTCATAAATCTTTACATGTTCTTCTCATCATGTTCTTATTTAATAGAAGAAAACCGTTAATCCTGGCAAATCACAGGTTAGTATCATAGTTAGTACAAATCAGTTAAAAAAACTTAAATATGAATGGCCTTCCTACTATACAGTTTGATGGTCTTGTTTTAATTGTTAGGCCGACTATTAAAAACCTTGGGATATTTTTAGACAACTCACTATATTGGTTAGCGCAGATAGCCTGAAGTCAGCAGAAAACTATTCGCTAATATCGGAGCCATGAAAATGTGGAAATATTTTCTACCTATCAAAACCAAAACCGCTCTAGCTCATTCACTACTGATACCGATTTTAGATTATACTGATTTATCTGAGGAACAATTGAATAAAGTATAGGGGTTAGAAAAACTATGTATAAGATTTATCTTTGGTCTGCATAGACATGATCACGTTTCTGATTATTGTCGTCAGCTAGGATCGTATGCTTACTCTTCTTAATTCGATCCTATGCAATCCTTTCGCACCCTCTTATTTAAAAGAGAGATTCAACTTCCTTGGTCCCGATTCTTTTCTACGCCTTGAACTAAGGCCGCGAAGTGATAACCTCCTCAAACTTCCAACCGGCCACACCCACTTCTATTTCAACTCCTTTACTGTGAAAGTTGCTATTCTCTGGAATGCACTTCCTACTGAAGTGCGACATTCAATGTCACTTATCTTTTTAAAAGACGTGTCCAAAACAATACCTTTTTAATTTACGAAAATTTGTAGACTCTTCTTTTTGTTAGTTATGTTGTGCATGTTATATTATATTACATGTAGTATTTGTTTGTATAAGAATATGTATGTTTATAGGTATTTAGCTATAAATATATGTAGATATTTGTGTATTGTGTAAGAGTTTATGTATTTTTGTATATATTATAAGTATATTATATGTTTACTTAGTATTATCTTTTTTTTTATGAGCACTTAACGTTATTCCACTCTTCTGTTTTTATATTTAAGTCCTTTGTTTTGGAGCAATAAGGGCCGCCTTTGCATATTTGTTTGTATTTATTTCTTTTCTGTGCTTTTATTTATTATTTGTGTGCAATAAAGTATAAATTAACTAACTAAGAAATAAGGCAAAAAGAGTCACTTGCCTCATCTGATATTATTTATTACTATTTTGTTTTGCTATTATATTTATTATATATAATTTAATGTTGTTATTATATATTATTTATAAGAGGACATATACCTGACTGACTGAGGTAAGACGCACGCACAGCTGTAACCGCTGTGCGTAGAAACGTGAAATTTGGACAGATGTTTATTTTCATAAGCTGGACATCCACTAAGAAGGAATTTTGTAAAACTTTAACCCTTAAGGGATAAAATAGGGGTTGAAAGTTTGTATGGAAAAAAAAATTAAATCGGCACCGATTTTTATAAAATTTGAAATTCAGACTCTTGAAAATATTTCATTGAACACGTGTTTCATGGTTTTTTATAATTCACCCCCTAAGGGTTCAAATATGGGGTTGAAAGTTTATATGGAAAAATCTTTAAATCGCCACTGATTTTTATAAAAACTTAAATTCAGACTGTTAAAAATATTTTATTGAACACGTGTTTCGTGGTTTTTTTAGAATTCACCCCTAAGGGTCCAAATAAGCGGGCGAAGCCGCGCGCGCCCACTAGTCAACTATATTGTTACCAGAGCGAGGAAACGAAAATAATTTATTTCCCCGAGTGAGAATCCAATCCACAAACGCCACATTTAGTCAGGCACTGAAACACTAGATTCTCTCTATACTCGTACACGCAACTAATTAAAAGAGATAAAAAAATATTTGCAAGTAACATACAAAATAATCCCTGAGCAATGGAAGATGAATAAATTGATACACGATTCATCCACGTCAGAAATAAAATGGGTTTATTTAATAAAACCAACACGTCGGGCAAAACTGTCACTTTGTCCCGTATCTGTCATTGTAATAGTGGCGTGCATATCTAGAGGTTTGAGATTACTTACAAAAATACTATTTGGTGCGCATGTAAGTTCCTGCTGTCTTTTTCCCATAAAATGCAATTTTATTGTTTAAAAACATATAAAATAAAATAAATCAGCATCACGCTGTATCCTGCACACATCACGGTATGCAGAAGGAACTTGGTGTTAAAACGCTCCATTCCCCATCTGCCGCCGAATTTTGGAGGCATTGCGTATTGAGTGGCCTCAACGCCGCGCTTTGCGTCGACATCAAAGCGACGAAATGAAAATATAAATATAATTAAATATTTCATTTCTTCACTAGAACCCACAACTAGTCCCGTTTACCCACACTTGTGCTCCTGCGTCACGACTCGCCTCATCTTTCCTTCCTTTGAAGTATTTATTGCCCATCGTATCGTATTATAGTAACAAATCTTTTTCTTATCTTTCAGGCAGAACTTGAACACTCTTGCGATAAAAATGTCTGCGTTTTGAGGCTATCCAAGAATTAAGGCATTTTTCGATGTCTTCATATGAACAGAGCTGCTTAGTAGCCAGATCGTGGTCCGTCGAACGGAACAGGTAATAATCGGACGAAAGTATATCTGGGAAATATAGCGCATGGGGTAGGATTTGCCTTTTTGAGCATTTCTATGTAGGTTTTAATGGGTTTGGCAACATGAGGCCCAGGTGCTGCATGCAAGACAACCATTTTCTCATGTCTCTTGGCGTTATTATACAATTTATAAATATTCATCAAGGTCTCATCAAGGACAATTAAGAAGAACTTCCGTCTCATCTCTACGAAAACACTTTGTAAATGAAATATATATTTATTTAATATATATTTGAAAATGACTGAGAAACTAAAAGTTCCCTAAGAATTTGAAGATTTTTTCGTCACATTTGTGAGGAAAAAATCGATATATTTTTTTTATATATAATTTATTAAAGTTAGCCAGATTAAGATTATTGTTCTTAACAGAAATAAAAACTTTGATTTGTATTTGGATTTCATTTTGTATGTTTGAGTATTTTACAAAATATATACAAATAACTTCATATATTTATTAACATAGATCCAAACTAATTGGTAAAAGTAAGTTGTTCAGAATTTCTTACAATGAATTAATAATTTCATTACTTTTAAAAATAAAAAGTTTTTACACCCATTATCATCATCATTACTAGGCAATATTCTAATAAGATATTTACCATTAGAATTTAATTAAAAAAATAAAAAATAAATCACTGCACTGCAGGGTAGGCAGAGGGAACCTAGTGTTAAAACACACCGTCCCCCACTTTCTGCCGAATTCTGGAGGTATTGCGTGTTGAGTGGCAGAACTCGACGCCGCGCTTGTCCTCGACACCAGAGCGAAGAAATGGAAATATAAATAAAATCAAATCAAATCAGCTTCACGCTGTATCCCGCACACAGCAGGGTAGGCAGAGGGAACCTAGTGTTAAGACACTCCGTTCCCCACTTTCTGCCGAATTCTGGAGGCATTGCGTGTTGAGTGGCAGAACTCAACGCCGGGCTTAACCTCGACACCAGAGCGAAGAAAATGGAAATATAAATTTAAGTAAATATTTCATTTCCTCGATTGGGGATCGAACCCACAACCAGTCGGTTTTACAGTCACACCTCCTGCCACTGCGCCACCACTGGCCTTATGAATTTAATTAACTTAATGCAAATTGGCGCCGTTTTAGAATATAAATCACACTTTAATTAAGTTACTGAAGATTTTTGGTATATAAATTTAAAAAAATATTATTATTATTATTATAAGCAACATTCAACATTATAAAATTGGTTAAAGTTCACTATGATCCACAGCATGTGTCACCCCAACGCCTATTTTGCCTTTATAAGATTTTCTCTTAAAAGATGTTCCCATTATAGGCTTCGAATTATTAAACTATTTTTATTATACATATATTTGGTACGAGTCTTTCAGTGCCTCATATTTATTAGTACCGTAGTATTTAAAAATTTGACTCGACCGCTGCCTTCAATCAGCACTCACGTACCGTGTATATTTAAAACAACGGTGGCCGTCTATACATAAATACCTCTGGATCAATACAATATTAAACATGTTAGGTTTATTTTATTATTCATAATTAATTATGCGTATAAATAAATCAGCTTCACGCTGTATCCCGCACACAGTAGGGTAGGCAGAGGGAACCTAATGTTAAGACACTCTGTTCCCCACTTTCTGCCGAATTCTGGAGGCATTGCAAGTTGAGTGGCAGAACTGAACGCCGCGCTTTTCCTCGACACCAGAGCGAAGAAATAGAAATATAAATTCAAGTAAATATTTCATCTCCTCGAGTGGGATCGAACCCACAACCATTCGATTTACAGTCACACTTTGTGCCCCTGCGCCACGACTGGCCTCGAACTATATGTATTGCCACGCATATTATTATTTTTTTTAATTTATTTATTTTACTACTCATATCAAGATACCTACTGTTACACTACTTATACGAGTATATGAAAGTAATTCGAATTTCACATTGTGTGGATGCGTACTACATAATAATGGTCCTGAGACTCGAGGAGTTTTACTTACAATAGAAATAAAGGAAAAAATCAGAAAATTGAGAATTGATAGGTATTTCATAGAAAAATTTCATTACCAACTTATTTCTGTAGTTAATTATTCATACAAAGAGTTTTATAAGTTGTACTCCTATTGATCTATAAATTGGTACGGAAGCTTCGGTGAGCGAGTCCAACTCCAAAAAAAAGATAAATACGTCTTACAGAATAATTGTTATCATAACACAAAAAAAAAGAAAATAATTTAACAGCTCGAATGGGGATTCAACTCGCAACCATAGCGGTTACAGTCTATATCACAGCGCCACCATCATCACTCAAATTATCGGTTAAAATTAAATCAGCTTCACGTTGTATTCCACAGAATGTAGGGTAGGCCAAGGGAGCCTAGTGCAAAGACACTCCGTTTCCCTTTTTCTTGTATTTTTACGGGATGTAGTAGTGTTTGTAGTGTTACGGGATTTTTGACTTGATGCCAGAACGAAGAAATGAAACTATTCTTAAATTATAATAAATTTCCTCAAGCACGTCGTCGCGTTACAATCACATCCTTGTGCCACGACTTTGTTATATAGAACCGTCCCTTTCACTTTTTAATAGAGCTCAACGAACTTACCGACATAAGTACATATATAATATAAGGTCTTATTAATTATTACAATATTATATTACAATTTAAATAAAACCCTGATTGTTTATACAAGTTACTTACGGAAATTAAGCTTAAGCACTTAAATTTTAACACTTCCTTATTTATATTTAATATGTTTTTTGTTAAAAAACAATACTGTTTCTATCCTTTTTTTTATATTGTATGAATTACTTATAAATTATAATTAAAGGAGAGGAGAGATATGGAGGATGGCTTTAATAAAAATGATCGTGGTGCTATTATAGTAGTGTTTAATACACTTTAGATTATTATTCAGTAGTTAGACCTAATCACTATAAATCTAAGATTAATTGGAATATGATTAATATTTTATTAAAAAAAAGGACATCGCTAGCTTCCACCACCCAATATGCTAAAATTTTATACAATAAAAAAAACTTCATGAAAATAAATATAACATAACTTATCGATATCGATATAATATTTTGCATCCATAAATGTGTTAATTATTGACAGTGACGACTAGTGCTATTCACACCTTTAATTGTCATTTGTATCTCATTGAATTTTCTCTTATCATGTGGCTTTTCAAATTCAAATTCAAAAAAGTTTATTACCGTTTTATGACTATACTAATACCATTTAAATAACAAGTTAAAAAAGAACAAAAGTAAAATAATACAAACACATAAATTAAAAAAGTAAAAAAAAAAAACGGTAAAAGGAGTAAGGCTCAGCGAATGCAGTGAGACTTGTTGTCTACAGCGCTGTGTTTCAGCCTCATTCTAATTCACAATTTTTAAATAAAAATAAATTCAAATTCAAAATATTCTTAATTCAAATAGACTCTTATAAGCTCTTTTGAGTCGAATGAACATATTATAAGCAAAAAAAAGCTACCACCGGTTCGAAAGGCAGTTCTGCTGAGAAGAGCCGGCAAGAAACTTTCAAATGTATACAGGAGAGGGATGCGATAATTCGTAACGACAATGCTTTTATGTGTCTGCCATTATGTCAGCTTCCACCCCAGAGTATTGGAAAATAAATCCGAATAAACTGCATCCTTTATAAGGCATTGAGATATAGATCCAATATGCACTCTTTCCATCTTCTAGTTTTTATGCTCTGCTCTGCCAGTTAGTTAAGGCAATTATTAAATACATACACGCTTGTTTCCATCTACCCATACATATATTACAATGTCTAATCGTAAATATTAAAATAGACACGACATAAATATACAACACTGTGACGAGACTCTTTCTATAAAGAAGAGTAGAAATCCTAAGGCCTGTTATAATCTGTTGAAAATTCGAGGTGTTCTGTGGAAAAATTTAAAAGTGTTGTTTATGTTTCAATCTATCAATATGATAAAAATAAAATGTAAGCCACAGATACTTATAAAGTTACAAAGCAATGAATATAGACATTTTAAATTTTCAAACATTTTTAACGTCTGCTACAGATATAATAATAATAATAATACGCTTTAATTCAATTCCAGTCGTGGCGCAGTGGCACGAAATGCGACTGTAAAACCGACTGGTTGTGGGTTCGATCCCCACTCGAGGAGATGAAATATTTACTTAAATTTATATTTCCATTTCTTCGCTCTGGTGTCAAGGCA